>PVKS010010317.1:0-60658 GCA_004027875.1 Aplodontia rufa | reverse complement strand
TGGTCTCAGCAGGTGACTTTTTCAAAGAGTTCTTGGAGAAAACTTGGACTGCAGGAAATTAATTACCTCAACTTCCTGCCTCCAGCCTTTAAAACTGACCTGTGATTGCTTCCAAACTTGCTCTCCTTTCCCAATTCAGAGAAGGACGTTTTGCCCTCTAAACTGCCATCAATCCCTGTGTCCCACACTATAATATGCTATCACGTCTCTCTTCTGACTATCCATCCTTTTCTTTGCTGGTCTTACAATTCACAAGTTTGCGCCCAGTTAGATTAAGTGCGCGCGCCCACACACACACACACACACACACACATCCAGCAAGCATTCAGTACTTACTGAAAGATCCTGTGTTAGCAGCTAAGCCCTCGATTCTTACCTGTCAACTTCTTACCAAAACTAAAGAGAGACTATAAGCACATAAATGCTGCACTCTGATAAGGGCAGGGCCTTGTTTGAGCACCAGGTCAATGGCATGGAAAGGTTTGGTTAGTTTCCCAGAGGGTAAGAGATAGCAAAGGCTCAAAGAGAACAGGAAGTGAGGGCTATGCCTTGACCCCAAGTGGCGGTGTAGCCAGCACCTTCTCACTTCTTACCCACACAGCCATGCTGCTAGAAACAGTCCTCTCAGAATAGCTCCACTTCCTCTTCAGCCTCTCAGTCCACTTTGAATTCATCTGGCTTCTGAGCCAAATTTTCCAAAGAAGCTGCTCCCCGTGAGGCCATCAGTCGCATGATGCTGTCTACACCAACAGACAGTTTCCACTGCTCTGATCTCGCCTGAGCTTCCTGAAGCATCTCACACAGTGTCACTCCCTTCTACTGGAAAATCCCCTTTTCTTGGGCATCTCGGTTATCTCTTGCTTCTGAGTCTTTTCCTGGCTCTCTTACCTATCTGTTCCTCTTAGTCTTCATTGTGGACTTTCTTTAATACCAATTTTATCTATCAATGCTCTCCAAGGGCTCTTCTTTCTCTCCTCTCTTCCCCGATTACTGTTCTGGAAATTCCCTGAGTCCCTTTGATTCCTACTTGACTGTACCCCATGTCTTTTTTGTGATTTCCTCTCTAACCAAATAGAACCTCCCTGCCATGCCCTCTGATGGCACCTGCACCTGTCCTTTATTGCGTTCACCTCTGATGGGATTTCACATTTATTAATGAAGCCATTTGCTTAATTTCTCTCCTTCAAATAACTGAAATTCCATCTGGGCCCTTTGTCCAACAGCAGAATGGTGTTTAAATAATTTATTACACATGTACTTGCTGAAATAATATAAAATTAGTGAAAATTCATCCTAGAAAAAGAGAAAAGGATTGCTTAGGAAAAAAATTCCTTGTATTGTCAAACATTTATGAAGCATAGAGGAAAAAATCCTGCTATGGTCTGAATATCTGTGGGCCCCAAAACTTCATGTTGAATATTGAAGTCCAAAAGTGATGATATTAGGAGCCAGGGCCTTTCGAAGGTGATTAGGTGATAGAAATAGAGATCTTCTAAACAGGATCAGTACCGTTACACAACAGGACATAGAGAAAACATTTGTTCCTTCTACCATGCAAGGACACAGGAAAATGGTGCCGTGTATCACCCAGAAAGTAGGCCCTGACCAGATGCTGAATCTGCCTTCACCTTGGAATTTCCAGCCTCCAGGAATGGGGAAAAAAATTGTTATTTTACTCAGCTTATGGTTTTTTGTTACAACCAAATTGACTAAGACAAATATACGGCAGGATGCTGTTTTATAAATAAATATTCACCTATATACAGAAAATCCTGGAAGCATACGTGGCTACCTTCTGTCAGCGTAAACGCTAGGAGCGTGTGACCGGAAGGGATCTCACCAGCAACAAACCCATTAGAAATGGGAGTGGACTGTGGGAAGGTCTGTGTGCCTGAGGCTTTCTGGACCTTCATTATTTTAACTGAGCATCTACTGAATGCCAACTCTGTCTAGATGTGTTCAAATGTTAATGCAAACATACCCAGATTGAGGTGTTAGAAATGCAATCAGGGCTCTGGAGAGGTGGCTCGGCGCTTGCCCAGCATGCGCAAGTATATGGGTTCAAACCCTGGCACCCACATACACAACTAAATGTCACAGCAACGAAAACCATGTGAAAAACTCAATAAAAATTGATTGTCTCTCTCTCTCTCTCTCTCTCTCTCTCACTGTCCTTCTCTCTTTAAAAAAAAAAAAAGAGAGAAAAGAAAAAGAAATGCAATAGATCTTTTTCTTACAAAAAGAGAGAAAAGCAGCAATCAACTGTAAGCGTCCAGAGCTGTGGGTAGGGGCTTTGTTCTCCACCGGTGGTTCCCTTCACTTGCGGTGCTCATTCCATAAACTCCAGCTGCAGCCCCACCTCCTGGCTCTGTGCGCTTCCAGCAAGGCCATCCCCTCCCACAAACAGCCACACCCGGCTTGGGTGGGGGGCTGCTTCTGGTTGCTCCTGGGTCCCTCAGAAAGCTCAAGGCGCACAGGGCTGCGTCTATTCTCATTTACCCAGTGCGCCCTGCCCCAGCCCACGGGCGTCTGTATTCACCCTCCTTGGCTTTGCAGAAGCTCAGGAAGCCCAGCCTCAGTCACCCGGCGCTCAGGGGACAGGACACAGGTGTGTGCCCCAAGGATTTGCCCTCCCCACCTCCACCCTGCATTGCCTGCGTGATTAGAATATGCTTAATGGGATGCGGAGGGAAACTGAGCGGCCTCACAGGGCGGAGCAGGAAAGGTGCTTCAGGTATTTTATGGGTTATTTTGGCAAAAATCCCTCATGGGACACCAGCCTCATGGCCCTTGCCGGAGCAATGGGGAGCTCCCTTCTGCCCCCCGGGGTAGGGGAGCCCAGATATTCTCATGCCCCAGTTCAAGAAAGCTGTGACTTAGGGCTGGAGCGGTGGCTCAGCGGTTTGAGGGCTTACCTGGAATGCACAAGGGTGCAGGTTCGAACCCCAGCACTACATACACAACAAAGGGTCAGAACAATGAAAGCCACATGAAAAATTAGACAAATAAAGCTGGGGCTGGGTCTGCAAATGGTTCTGCTCCTTTCCAAAAATCAAGGAGGAAGCCCAACCTTAAAGGGGTTTAAAAGAGGGGCCCGAGCCGGCCGTGGTGGTGCACACCTGTAATTCCAACAGCTCCGGAGGCTGAGGCCAGCCCCAGCAACTTAGTGAAACCCTGTCTTAGAATAAAAAGTAAAAAAAGACTGGGGACGTGACTCAGTGGTTAAGCACCTCTGGGTTCAATTCCTGGTACAAAAATAAAGAAAGAAAGAAAGCCCGAAGGCTGATTGACCTCACTTCTGGACACAGTTCCTCAGGCAGCAATTACCAGCTTAAGTGGGCGTGAGGGATCCTCTTGACATTTCATGGAACTTGAACTGGTACAAAGATCTGGACCCTGTTGGGGTGTCTGCAGTGGGTAACTCTGCCCTCGCCTGAGGCCCCAGTCTGGAAAGAGGGCGGGCAAACACAGAAAGCACCAAGACGCAGGATTAGTCATCTTTGAAGGGCATCTCATGGGTTCCTCAACCACCTCTGGAAAGTTCTGTCCTTGCCTCGGGCTGTTCACACATGGACACCCTCCAGTAAGCAGCACTCCGTTTTGAAGACACCAAGTCACAAATGACGCTAAAGGCTTCACATATGAACTGAATGAAATTTAGTCTTTACAAAGAAGACCCTTTTACAGCTGCAGAAACTGAGGTCAAGAGGTTGAAAGACTTGCCTCGCATTAAAGCTATAAAATTGGCAGACACAGGTTCACCTACTCCACTTGGTTAAATTTCCCACCCAGTTAATTTTCATCTATCTGCGAATAACGCATTTGTCCTTCAACATGGGAAAGTTTTCTTCATTACTTTTATTTCCACCCCTCCTTACAGAACAGATGTCTCCAGGTACGCTGCCCATCTTCCACCTGGCTTTCTACATGCTCCTTTGCTATGGCCCCAGCTCCAGGGGGCCACTTCCCACCTGGTCTCCAGTCTGGTGGCCCTGCCTTTTCACCCCATCTGCACAAACATTAATTGTTCAAGGAGCAGACAAGAATGACAAAGTCACAAATAGAGTTGTGTGTATTTTGGCTACCTTTAAAGAAACAACACCTAGTTGGGGAAGGCACTTTTGAGGAGTAGAGGATGAAGATGTCAATGAACGCCAAAGTAGTGAAGTAGCAGGGACCAGAAAGGCAGATGGGTCCCCGTCCTTAGCTGGCCAATATTACAAGAACGCCAACCTCTGCATCCATCCAAGGGGATATACCAGTGACGTCTTCTTTTCTTGTAGTTTTCATTTTGAGACTTCTGATTTGCACCCGAACATGCAGCAAGGTGGCACTCTCACCTCCTGAAACAGGTTGCCTCTTTGGTTGACTTTACTGAACTTCTCAATGTCTGGGTTCATCGAAAAATTTCAGTACTAAATTACACACCTCTTTTAGACTTAAATGAGGCATTATTTTCATTAACAAACTTTTATTTAGCATTTTCTATAAGCCAAGCATTAGGCTGGGTACTAAAGATGTGAATAAAGTACTAGCCAGTGGCTTTAGGGACCCAAAAGCTCATGAGGCAGAGAGAGTGAGAACCAGAACTCAGGGTTCAGCTCCCTGATGAAGAACAACACAAAGCGCACTCGAAAGGAGCCAGAGTGCCGTCCAGGTTCGTGGTCCCTACAATAGCTACAGATAGACTTATCAGGCACATCTTTATCTAGAACCCCACACCTGATACGTAAATATGCTCACTGAAATACAACTCTTAACACCTGGAAACAAGGTAAATGCCCAATAATTTAGATCAATAAATTGTTTATGGTACTTCTATTCAATAAGGAATTTTTTTCGATTAAGAAGTGGCGCTTATGCAATTCACAGTGGACAAACAATGGAACCAGCCTAGGTGTCCATCAATGGATGAACGGATAAAGAAAACGTGGTATAAATATACAATGAAGTTTTATCCAGTCATAAAGAAAACTGAAGTTATGTCATTTGTAGGAAAATGGATGGAATTTAAGAACATTACGTTGAGCTAAATAAGCTAAACTCAGAAGATCAAGGGTTACGTTTTTCTGTCATATGTGGAGGGTTTTGAGGAAAAAAGAAAGGAAGTAGGTGGGAATCTCATGAAAATTGAAAGGATATCAATAAAGTAGAGAAAAACAACCAGGGAGAGGGAGGAAGGGAAGGAAAGGGGAAATCCTGGGGAATTATATTGGCCAAATTGTATTGTGTGCACGTACAAATCCATAGCAAGAAATCCCACCACCATGAACAACTATAACGCACCAATAAAAAACAAAAAAGCAAAGAATTGCTGCTTATAAGATTTTTTTTATATACCAGGATTAAAAGTTTGTGCTTTTAGGTTAAACAAAAAAAATTAGATACACTATGCTCAAAACACAGAAGACCAGGAGACAATAATCAGGTATGTGCTGATTTAAAAAAAACAAAAAAGCCCTTGGTTTGCATGTGGACCCTGGTGGTGCCAATGGCTGTGGTGTGCACACTGCTACCTTGGATTTTCAAGCTGCAGCACCTTGTTACCATCTTTGAAGGTGACATTCCAGTGTCAGCGCACTCCTGCAGCAACCCCACGATCTGGCCATCATTTGAATGAGGAAATGGGCAAGGTTTTCTTATTTGTATTTTTCAAATTTTCTCTGGTGGGCTTTGAAACTCATCTCTCCCAGGGAACGGCCTCATGGCAAGCATGTCACCAGCCGAGGCTGCTTCCTAAGCTGTGGTGTGGGCCTTCTCTTGGCACACTGGACTAAACCAGTCCGTCGTGTTAGGTTTCACGTCCTGGTCACCATGTGTAATGTTGGAAGTGAGAAGGAACCAGAGATCCAAGCCCATTCGTTGTCTTGTATCAGGACAACAAACTTGTAATGACACAAAAGAGGAGACCCACCTGAGAGGGAAACAGGAAGCTACCATGCAGGCCTGCTGCACCCCGCTAGAGCCCTGACCAACCATCCAACATGCGCTACAGAGAGAGAATCTTATTCTTGAGCTGTATCGAGATTTCCATAATGAAACGGGAATGCAGCCTTAGCCTCTAAGAAGCATGGTGTCATCTAGGTTTCAAGCAAGTTATTTATTGTCTCCAACACTCAGTTTTCCCATCCATGAAATGGGGGCATTAGTACCCTCTGCTAACCATTTCACAGTCGTGAGAGCTGAAGGAGATCCCAAGTGCAAAGCCAAAAGTAGCCCTTAATAGACAGCAGTTCCTGTCTGTCCCCTTAGCTTACTCCACTGCCCTGGGAGAAGAAAAAGGTCCAAGCAAATGTCAACCACCAGAAAAGGGATCAATGATGGATAAGAAACGTATGGGCTCATGATAGCTTCAGAAGAACAGTAGCACACATGTTTCCCATCTGCCGAGGCACGAAACCACACATTTATGTCTTTGTCAAAACCTCAAACAGCTTTTTGCCCTCGATACGTAGCTATCACATAGCAAGGAAAGATGTAAGACTTTTTTAGAAACTCAGACTTACTCTGCATCCAGACCAGCAGCTCGGACAAGAGGACAGGGTTTCAGAGCTGAGAAAACCCAGGATTTCCTCCTGCAATCAGGACAGCCCCTCCCTGCTCTCCATCTCCTGCCAAGAGATAAAGAGTGTAATTGGAAGTCTGGCAAATTGCCAAGTGGAATTCCACAGGATGCACACAATCGCACCCCGCCTGGATCCGCTGATCCACATTGCATTTTTCAGAAAACACGGGTGCTAATTTCTCAAAGCACAAAATACAAATAGGTCTTGGGGCCAGGAGCTCCAGACTGCCATGCGGCCTGCTTCTCACCTGCCAGGGATCTGCTCAGCAGCACTTCCAGCACCAAAAAGAGGAAACTCAGCTGGCCCTGGGGCAGAATGAGAAGCAGACAGACGCCACCAACAAGAGTCCTCCTGGAAACCCAGTGCCCGCTTTCAGTGGATCCTCTCCCCTCTGCCCAGAGTTCGGCCAGCAAGTTGATATACTCTGCATGGTTTTCAAGACCCTTCCTGTATGTTGGATCATTTTTGCCTCTCCAAGAATCAAAAGGCCCTGGAGACTTTTTTCTTTAAAAAATGATTTTAAAAAAAATCAGCTGTGGAGGTTAGCTTAGGTGTGAACTTGTCTAGACTCTGGTGGCCAGGAGTTTGGTCAAACACCAGTTTAGATGCTGCTGAAAAGGCATGTGTTTAAATGAGATTAACATCTAAATCAGTAGACTGAAGAAAGCAGGTCATCCCCTAGGGTATGAATGGAACTCTTCGAATCAGTAGAAGACTTTCAGAGCAAAGACTAAGGTTTCCAAACAAAAGAAGGAATTCTGCTTCCAGAGTGCAGCAAAGAAATCCTGCCTGACTCCCTCTCCTGCATCAGCTTGCTCTTGCTCTGTGGAACTTGAGCTTGACTGCTCCCACCGTCATGTGAACCAGTTTCTGAAGATTAGATAGACAGATCATTGGTAGACAGACAGATGGACAGAGGCGTAGCCTATCACTTCCATTGCTCATACAGGTCTGAGCCTCAAAGAAGCACAGATTCTTCCCCTGCAAGGGGCCCATCTCCACAATGGATGCCTCATGAGAAGGCCCCAGGCAGGTCTGAGGCCAGGCCCATAGGGCTAAAGGGCCCCCAGCTTCTTCCTCACCCAAGTACTCAGGACATGGAGGCTGGAGCTTTTACCCCCAGCACCAAGGATGGGAGTGAAAGGCAAGAACTCTGCCCTAACAGAAGAGTCGTCCAGGCAGGCCAGACAGCCCATGTTGAAGGATCAACTTTGCTCCTCCCTGTGGAACTTCAAGCCCACTCAGGGGATCGGCTGGGTATGAGTGAAAGGAAAGGACCAGACTGAGAGAGAAAACTGAACGAGAGGGCATGCCCCAGAGCTGCGCTCTCAAACAGGAAGTAAGCAAAAGCAATGTTTCTGGAGCTTTCTAAAAAGGGCAGGTTCCAAAACTCCAACTGGAACACTGACTCAGAATGCATGGGAGAGTACACCCCAGGTGATTCTGACACAGCTGTCCTGTGACTCATAAAGGGAGGCCATTTTGTTGGGAAGGCCAATAGCTATTACCAAGCCTGTTGGGGGGATGATCTCCTCCACCCTGCCTCATACTTCAACCTGAAACCCACCAGAGAACAGAGAACCCAGAGGCAGCGGGTGCTTATGAGCATGCAAGCAAAGTCCATCTCTGCTCCTCCCAGAGTCCCATCTCCTTCTGAGTCCGCCAAGATAGAAGGGGAAGTCCTACAAGGACAGACAGACTATGGGTTCTTGGAATTTTGAAGAACAAAAATCCAAAAAGCAGGGTGCCATTAGTTGAAGGTTAATTTGAAATGGAATTAGCATGGAGCTGACACTCAATCCCTGTTCTCAATTAGCAATAGTAAAGAAATTGCCACTTAGTCAACTTGGAGAGCCGGACTAGAGTTGCTGAGATTCTTATTCTAGCTTGCAATTTGAGCATATGGATTGCAAATTGCCCCCTAAGTCCAATGCTGTAACCTTCTCAGTGGCAGTGCTTGAGGACTCCCTCCTGTATGTGGCGCCCCTTCCTTCATTTCCATGTTAATAAACCATCTCCAGATCACCTTCCCCTTCCCAACTCCCATCCCTGCTGACTGCTTCCAGTCTGCGGAGCCTTCCTCCGTGAGAACCATTCATTGCCAGGCCATCTTAATTACTCCTGCCGTTATCCTCAGTGGCCTGACCGGAGCCTGAGCTCTCCCCCATATTTCTCCATCAGTCATTTTAACTACTCCACAGTTGCTCATAGTGTCCTCCGTTCTGTTCATCACTGAAGTGCCCGGGGCTTTCTGAATAGCACATAAACCCAGCCACACTTGAGAATGAAGGATGTATGAGCATTCCACTTTCGAACCTTAATCTATAATAGGAAAACTAAAAATTACAAAGGTCGGAGCTGGAGGGGAGACAGACAGACAGAGAGAGAGAGAGAGAGAGAGAGAGAGCGAATATGACAAAATGGTTTATGCAGATAATAAGAGAGTGCATCTGTCTGGCTGTCTGGAGGAAGACAGGTAAGAGGCACGTGAGGGAATGGGGGAGTGGGATTGGAGAGTCCTACAAAACTCTGCCCTTGGTAGCAAGGAGCTACACGGGGATACTAACATGAAATGACATTGTGTTTGGCACAGGGGGTTGGGGTTGGGTCTGGGGGAGAAAAGAAGGTCTTAGAGTTTCCTACCAGAGCTAAGCCACACTCTGTGTTGTGTGTTGCATGACAGTCTTCCTGTCCTCAGTAACCAACTATCTCTGTGTCCCCAACAGTCATGAGATGTCTGGAAGGTACAACTGTGGGGGAATGTGCCCGATGAAACAGCTCCTGGACCCAAGCATGCGGTTTCACACAGCCTCTGTTACAGTCCAAACTGGAACACCATGTCCGCTGCCTGCCCTGTCACAGCAGATGAGTCCCACTAGGAGCCCCACCTCCTGCAGTGCAAACTCTGTGTGGTCCCCTCCCCCTCTGGCTCAGGGGTGGCTGCGTGACTTTCTCAGGATATCAGCAAACACGACATAGCGGACTGCACAGGCTTGTGGGAGGCTTTGTCTTGGAACACTGCTGCTATCACCCCCGAAGCCTGGACTATCCTCCTGCAGAGGTCAAACACAGAACAAGGGACACCTCCCGGCTGAGGGCCATAGCCAAGAGTCGCAAAGGAGAATGAGGTCATCCTGAACCATCCCATGTCAGTAGAGCAGCCAAATGACAGGAGCATCCCCAGACCAGAAGAGCTACCCTGGGCCAAATGACAGTGTCCGAGCAAGAAGCGCTTGTTACTCAAAGTTACTGAGTTGAAGGGATTTGTTAAGCAGTGGATGATGATCATTATATTGCACTTCGAATTGAAAGAGGGTGTGAAAATTCAGAGAAAAATAAAATCCAGCATTCATGCATGATTTAGAACTCATCATGAGCTAGTAACATAGAATCTTCTAAATCTGATTATCTGCCAAATACCCACAGCAAACAAAGACATAATGTTAAAATAGTACAACTATCACCATTAAAGTGCAAGCAATGCCTGCTGTGGTTGCTTCCATTAAACTTTCTATTGGAAAGCCTTGATAATCCAATAGACTAAAAATGAAATTAAAATATGTGAATTTAAAATAAAGTAGAAAAGAATTCCTGACCTTGTTTTATGGATAACGTATTGCCATGGTAGGCTGTCTCCAGGTCCCCACAAGACGTGAATGCTACATTATGTGGCAAAAAGGACTTTGCCAATGTGATTATTTAAAGGATTTGGAATTGGGCTGTCTGGGTGGACCCAATGTAACTGGCAGGATCCTTATAAGAGGGAGGTAGGAGGTCAGAAAAGCAGAAACAAGTACAGTAGCAGAAGCAAGATGTTGGTTTGGAGTGACAGAGGGATCATGAACCAAGGAGTGCAGGAGCTTCGAGAAGCTAGAAATGGCAAAGAAATAGATTCTCCTCCAGAGCTTCAGAAGAACAGCCCTGCCAACACCCTAACTTCAGCCCAGTGGAGCTGATCCCAGAGTCTCCAACACTGTGAGACTCAACTTGCGTTGTTTAACCAACCAGGCTTATTACTAGGAATCTGATATGACAACCAGTACGCTGCCTAAATACAAAATGGCAAACTAATTTATAGAAGAAAAAATTAGGACTGAAAATTAATAAGAGCATTGGATATAAATTCTACATTTTAAAAAACCAACCTCTGTGTGTACCTTCAACAATCTAGTAAACATGATGACAACTAAAAAAAAATCATTGTAAAATCCCATGGAAAAGTACAGAATAATCCAACTAAAGATGGGCAAGACTTTTATTAAGGTAATTACAAAATATTTTGAAAGCCATATATGGAGATCTTCATAAATGGACAACTATCCCATGCTTGTTATAAAAATCATTATCGTAAAGATAATCCATGTTCAATGCATGAATCCCAACAAGAAGTTCTTTAGTTGTTGTTTTGTTTTTCTCTTTCTTTGTGTGAGTGTGCGTGCGCGCGCGTGTGTGTGCGCGCGCGCGTGTAACTTGATAAACTGACTCTAAACTGGAAAGGAAGAGTGAACAGAAAAGGATTACTTCTGCAGGCCCAGGTTGCTCAAACCCCATGCTTTCCCAGGAAAGCCTGTCTTCAGGATTGGCCTTTGGTCAACTCCTTGGAGATATTCTCTGAGTCCTTGGGGCATTCTGCCCAAGAGGCGTGCACTGTATGTCTCAGGCCCTGGACCAGACTGAATCAGGTAAGTTTATCGGGCCCCTGTGATTCGTGGTGGATGCTGGGAATGCTTGCTTTTCCTTGGGACAGGGGGACAGAATCTAGACTGTGAGGAGCTGAGGTCAATGCCACAGATGTTACATGCCTATGTGACTGACCCCTATGAAAGCCCTGGACACCAACATTCGGGTGAGCCTCCTTGGTTGGCCACACTTGGCACATGGTCACTACTGCTATTGCACTTCTCTTAGGCTCTCCCTTGCGCCCTCCTCCCTTTGCAGAATTTGATCTGTATCCTTTCCCAACAGTAAATTATAACTGTGTAATAACAGCTTCCTCCAAGTCCTTCTCGAAAACAATTAAACCTTAGGGTGGTCTTGGGGACCCCTGACCCACAGAGAAAAGCACCCAGAACAGATGAGTCCCTTTTTAAGAAAATCAACAAAGTAGAATAAAGATCTTTATGACACTTGAATAAGTAAATTAGGTGGCAGACAACTGGTGGACACATGAATGGAATTGACCCTAGTGACCCTGCTCTCTCCTTGCTGAGTATCTCCAGCCTCAGAGCCTCTTTGAGGCCGATTCTTCATTCTAAATGCACTACTCCTGCCAAAGAGCTTCCGCTGTTCCCCAGGTTTTATTCCAGGGCATTTGTTTTATGTAAGTTTTTCCTGCTTCCTAAGGAAAAATAATTGCTCCTGCAAATTTTGTTCTTGCCTCCGTTCTGGTCACAGTGAGGTGACTTTGTATGGCCTGGCCTTGGCTGTCTGTTTGTCCCTCCAGACTGCGGGTCCCAGAGGGCCAGTCAGCGTGTGGTTCATTGGTCTGCCCCACACACCACAGGACAGAAGACCTCAGCAATGCTAAGTGTTTGTTAAATGAAATGTTAAGAATGATTCAAAACCAAAGTGTCCTGAAGTAAACTGTAGTACTCAATAGGAAGGATGGAAAAAGATAGTGAAACCTACTTACATTACCATCCAACAAGTGCTGTCAGGAGTACTTAGATTTCTTTCTCTCCACGGAATTGGTGGACTCTAAACAGACTCACCTTAAAAGTGAAGCCTCGTGAAAACTGGGTGGCTTCATTGAGTCACAGCCTAATGTAAGATTCCATTCACACTGGAATTTATTCCTCTTCCTCTAGGAGTTCTCAGCGGAACCCTTTTAAAGATTCCTGCTTCAAATCCAAGCACCTTAAAACCGCACTAATCCCTGTACACAAAGTATAAGAGCTTTCTTTTTAAAGAAAGGTGAAAGGACACTCTGCGGTATTTATAAATAAAACATTTGCTAATCAGAAGAATAGTGGCAATGATCTTATGGGAAGAACCTGAAACTCTCCCATAATCTCCTGACCTCTTTCCCATCCCAAATGCCCTCTACCTACAACCTGCAATTTGGAAGCTACTAGCACTATATGGCTCTTGATCACTTAGAATGTTTCGGGGGCAACTAAGTTGAATTTTATTTAATTTTAGCTAATTAAAAATCACATTTAAATAGGCACACACATGTAGTTCATGGCAACCATATCAGACAATGCTGACGTAAAATATTTCTATCATCTCGTGAAAGATCTACTGGATAGAGCCGGCTCACACTCTAGATTGCCAGAATTCACGAAATACCAGCGGAATGAGCAAGCAATGAGCAAGGTGTGGCTTATCAACATAAACTCTGACGTTGATGTGTGTAAAAATGAAAAGAGGTCCTTGTCTTCAAGGAGACAGATGTGCAAATAGTTAAAATAGTGGGTCACACTCATTGCAGGTGTGAATGACAATGACAGGAGGGAGAAATAAGCCTTAGCTAGTAGATCCAGGGAAACTTCAACAGCAATGATATCGAGCCATTGCGGAGAGAGTGAAAATTCACAGCCACATGTAAAGGGCCATGATGTCTGTGGACAGCACATCCCTCCGTGAGGCCACAGAAGGGCACATGACACCGAAGCAGGAACCTTGTAGACCGTGCTGAGGAGGCTGGTGCCATCCTTGAGGAAAAGGCAGGACCATGACGGGTTTTAATAGAGAGGCAACACGGCTGGATGTGTTTTCTAGAAAGGTCGTTCTGGCTGCCAAGGGGACAATGGAGAGTGTGGAACTAGATTAGAGTTGGGGAGACCAGGGAGGGGACAGTGGCCATAAAACAGAAGAGTCCATGCCGAGCCATGCCAGCGTTACTGCGGTGGGAGAGGCCCCCAGGATGGGAGCTGCTTAAGAGAATGCATTAATATTTAGTTGTCACAGGGGCTCTTTCTGGAAAACCTAGCAAGTGTGAGACATGTGATTATTCTGACATCCCCACAGCATATGTTGCGAGAGGAGGTGTTGCTGCAGATTTTGCCATGGGCTCAAGTTAAAGCTCACAGAACCACTCCAACAGCTGAGTGTGCAGGGAGCCCACTGCCACCTGCTCTAGGGAGGGGACTCAGGACCAAAGCGGACACCAGCTATGACAGAAAGCACGGAGCAGAGGCCACGGGGCAGGAACAGCCCCAGACAAGACCCTGCCGAGGGTTCTCCCAGCGGCCTGGAAAGAGCCATGGTATGGGCCCAGCCCAGGGTCCAGCTCAGCAGCCCACCCAAGCCAGGCCTTTGACTGAATCCCTCTGTTCTCTAAACTAGCATCCTCCTGCCCCACAGACCAGGGCCATTCCACACACCTCATAAGGGTTCTCTAAGGATGAGCAGCGAGTGTTGACCCTCAATACGCTGAATCCCCTGGCCTGCCACAAAGCCTGCGCTCTCGGGATGGCCATGTGCTACACTTCAGGCCACCTCCATGTCACAGCTTTTTGGTTCTGTTTTTGTTTTTTGGTACCCTGGCCCACTGCCATCCTTGATAAAATCCAAGTGCCCAAGAGATTTAGGAAGAACCGGACAGTGAAGAGAAGTGTGACCATGACCCAGACCACGCCTCCCCCAGGGGTGCCCATGGAGGCTCAGAGCCCCCGTTCTCCTGGAATGAGCCATGAACATCACAGCGGGAGAAGGCTGCTGCAGCCAGGCTGAGGAGCAGCCCCAGAGTCCCCATCCACCCTCCTCTTTCCAGGGCCGGGAAGGAAGGCTGATGCAGACACTGCTCCATCCCACAATGCATAAAAAACAGGCTGAAAGGTTGACAACACATACCAGAGTTCAGGGACATAAGAGATCTAAACAGAAACTTGCATGAAATTTGTAGATCCACTGACCTATGACTGACTTTCTCATCTGCAGGGGACATCCCCTACTAAGGTTCCTCAATTTTTTTTAAATTTCTTTTGTATTGGAGATTGAACACAGGGGTGCTTTCCCACCGAGCCACATCCCCAGCCCATTTTTATTATTTTATTGTGAGATAGAGTCTCTCTAAATTGCTTATGGCCTTGCTAAGTTGCTGAGGCTGGCCTCAAACTTGCAATCCTCCTGCCTCAGCCTCTTGAGTTGCTGGGAAGGCCCCTCTCTTGGTACTACAAGACGGCAACCATGTGGGGAAGAGCAACCTTAACAGCTCACTACCAAGAGTGAACGTTTAGATTTCTTCATGCCCCAGAGTCCTTGCTGGCACCTCCCTTGGGACCCCACTTGTGGTTCCAGCTTTCTGTGTAAGGATCCATGTCCTCCTCAAGCAAATGTCTCTCTCCATTCCATCTGTCACCAGCCCTCATTGCATAATCTGGTCAGGCCACACCCCCACAACCCCAACTTAATTCATAAATTACCACAGGAGTCAGTTCTTTGCTGGGAAACTCTGAGCAAAAGAGCATATTGGAGATTTCTCACTGACGATCTGAACTATGTGAAATGGACTTTTGCACAGTAGCCATGTCTTATGTAAACTTAACAAGATCTTCTGGCATTTTTGTTAAACGGAATCAAAACAACTGTCATTTTTCAGCAGTTTCTATGTGGTTCTTTTTGTATACCTGATCCTTACAACAATCGTGTGAGCTGGGCTGTCGTGGACCAATTGCTTCCCTGACAAGTTCTTTTTTTTTTTTTTTAGAAGTATATAGAGATACAATTGAGGGGGAAACATTATCCAACCAACAGTAATCAATGTACATATACTTTGTTATCCAGGGGTGATGCCAAAACATGGATGACCCTATACCAGACGACAGTTGTGGTGGAGACAGATCCTTCAAGAGGTGACCAGGCTAAGATGAGACCTGCCAGGCAGGCTCTGTCTAGCAGACTTGTGTTCTTTGAAGAGATCAGGGCACACAGAGATAGCAGAGGTGACAATCGTGTGAACAAGCAGCAGAAGTCTGGGGAAAACTAGCCCTGCCTACTCTTTGACCTTGGACTTTCAGCCTCCAGCACTGTGTGAAAAGAAATCTGTTGTCTATACCACCTCGTCTGTGCATTTCATTATGATACCTAGCCCTAGAAGACTAATACATAGGAGCTGGAGCACTGGCTCAACAGTTATGGCGCTTGCCCAGCATGCACAAGTACATGGGTTCAAACCCCAGCACCCACGTACACAGCTAAATATCAGAGCAACGAAAGCCATGTGAAAAACTCAATAAAAAATTGATTTTCTCTCTCTCTCTCTCTCTCACACACACTGTCCTCTCAAAAAAAGAAAGAAAACTAACACATAGATTTACTCTAAAAATTCCAATTTCTCAGCCTAACACTTACCCTGCTAGCACATGAAATTGAACATGAACTTGCTGCAGAAACTCATGGTTTTAACATCACCCTGTATAGTTTTTCCTTTTTGTAAAACAAGTCAGGCTTTAGGCATACTTTATGAAGTAATTTTTTTAACAATAAGTTTGCATGGAAGTATTGACTTGGAAGCCTATTCCAGTTTCTTCTTCCATCTCAAAGCTCCCTCATTCTCAGGTTAAATTACTACCTGTTTCCAAGCACAATAAATACCAGTCATGCCTGAACCAAACTATAGCTGGTAGTGGTAACACTACTAAATTCACTTTCCCATGACCACAGAAAGAAAGATAAGAAGGAAATACTTGGAGGTCTCCTACCTACCATCCAGATTCCACCATATTAATAATTATAACTTGTTCCCACATATCCAGACAGAAATCCAGGGGTTCTGAATGGGAATGGACAGTAAATGGGTTGGGATAATGGGGGATAAAGCACAAAGTGGGATCAGGCCAACCTGATGGATAGGAAACCAAGGAGCAGAGAGTCTAGCTTTAATGCTATCGCTCAAGAAATCACAAAAGGCAGAAAGGGATCCATTGTTGGCTGAAACATGGACCAAATATTGCCTATACCAAAAGACATTAAAACGCCATAACTTCCTTGGTATACTGTACAAGAGGATACCAAAGACTCGGGAAACTGGAATGGTAGGAGGTTGTATCACGTGAGCCATGCCAACCCACCCCAGAGGGGTCCTGAGGGTACCCCTCTCACTCCAACTGCGAGAGATAAGCCTGTCGGGGGAGCCCCAGCATGCTTGAGTTCTGTGGTTGTTCTTCGGTAGCTCAGAAATTACAGTAGGAACTCTTGCTACTGCACCGAGACCTCTAAAAGCAATCTGGAAAACTGGATTCGAGGTGGCAGGGTCAAGCAGCAGGTGGCACCAGATCACCAAAGTCTTGACTGCCGAAGGCTCAGGAAGACTTATGGTGTTGGCTAATTGGTCACTCTATCACTCTGTCCTTAGAAAAGAGATAGAGGGGCTTTCTACTTAAGTCTTACTTGATCTGTGTAATTGGAAGAGTCCTTGGTGAATGAGCAGAAGTCTAATGTGAACCACCAAAAACAGAGAGCCCCTCATCGCTCAATCAACTCCCAGCCCTGAGCCAGTTTACAGACCCAGAATCCCCCAAATGAAGGGGAGGCCAGTTCCTCAAGGAAGAACCCTGCTACCCCAGTCTCCGCCTTGGAGGAAAGGGAAGCATCAGGCTCTGGAGCCCTATTGGGCACTGACTGAATTGGTATTGGTCCCAAGAGACGCAAAACAAAGCTGAATCCCAGTCAGAGTGGGAGATGATGGAGGTCAGCCGATCAGTGCCGTTTTACTTGAGTCCACCGTGGATGGGCTTGGTGAGTCCCTGAACCGACCTATGGCATCTCCCCAGTTCCAGAAAGCAGACTCCTCCTAGATCAATTTTAAATATTTCCTCCAACCTGCCTATAAATTATTCCAAATTTTGTTTATTGCCACAAGATCATTTGAGTTTTGTTTTTTGTTTTTTTGTTTTTTTTTTTTTTAACTATAGAGCATCAAAAAGTTGTTTTAGGGGCTGGAGCAGTAGCTCAGTGGTTACGTCACTTGCCTGGCATGTGTGCGGATGCGGGTTCGAACCCCAGCACCACATACGCAACAGTCTCAGAGAAACAAAAACCACATGAAGAACTAAATCAAATTGATTCTCTTTTTCTCTCTCCTCTCTCACTGTCCCTCTCTCTCTCTTTTATTTTAAAAAAAAAAGTTTTTTCAAAAGCTCTAGGCTAAAATATGGGTTATACAAATTTGTTTAAAAAATTATGAAAGCAAAGACTTATTGGTGCAGTTTGATAAACTCCTTTAGAGAAGATCTCTGCTCCAAACTGCCACTGATTGAGGGAAGCCACCATTGACCTTGTCAGGCAAAGCTGGCTCTGGGTCACCAGGAGTTAGCAACACATCACATAGAAATGGTGTCCTATTCCTGTCCATTCCAGAGCCCCTCCAGGGCCCTCTTTTCTGCACTCTGCTTCATTTGAAATGACAAAAACCATCCGCCCATGTCTCTGTCATGTGCTGGAGTCTATCTGGACTACTAGTGACCACAGCCTCCAGGTCACCCACCTATTGTGCAGCCGTGCTGCCATCATTGGGGGCACCCACTCTTCAACACGACCTGGGAGTGTGAGGCAGGAAATGCAGGCCCCCAAGAACACCATCACACTGCCATTTCAATTTTGCCAGTCTCTCCCTTCGTAGTCTCTTTTCTGCTGCTATTATAGAATTACAGAGACGGGGGAATTACAAGCAATAGAAGCTTCTCTTGCTCACAGTCCGGAGTCTGGGAAGTCCAAGAACTGAACTTGGTGGAAAAGCTATCGAGCCCCACCAGACAGGAAAATCAGGCACACTCGCTCCGGGTTGCTAGGGTAGGAACCCAGGGCCTCCCAGTGCCAGTCAGGCTCTCCGCAGCCAAGCTACACCCACTGCCCCAAACTATCCTTTTACCATCCCCAGTCCATTCGTGAGGGTGGCGCCCTTGTGTCCTGGTCACATCATAAAGGTCCCCCTTCACATAAACTCCTGCAATAGCCATTACAATTCAAAACAAGTGTGGGAGGGGAATTCAGCCTGAAGCAGCTCTGTGGTGACAACAGCCTGCCTGGAAACAAAGGCCCAAACCCCACTCTTTGGGGCCCACACATGTTGCTCCTCCCAGTCCAGACCAGGCCTGGGGGTGGATGCTTGGGGGATCAGGGCTCCCCAGCTCCACTGCAGTGCTCCTTCCAAGGAAGCCCCAGACAACAAGAGGCAGCGGGCGTGGAGGAGGAGGATGGAGGACAAGGGAAAAAATGGGAGGGGCAGGCAGAGGCTCTGATTCCAAGAAATGCATCTGAGGCCCCCTCACTGGGGCCTCTCTGGTCCTCACACCCTGGTTCTCAGCTCCAGGCCTCGGGAGGTCTCGTCCAATTCTCCTTCCTCTCTGAAGCAGGCACCACCCACGAAGTTCCCTGAGAAGCCACTTCTCCCCCCACCACCACCACGATGACCCTGGCCCCACCCTGCCCAGCTGCACACTCAGAAAGTTCTTCCAGACTCCTTGCTCCCTGTTGTCTCTAAAGAGGAACCTGAAGGTCCCTTGCCTTTGAAGTGTCTTACAGATAGTGTCAACAAAGTGGCAGATGCAAGTCCCACACCCAGGAGCGTGGGGTCCCATGGTTCCCTTGGGTGCGGTGTCCAGGCCTCAGCTCCTGCTGTGGAAGGCCACACGCAGACTCTCAGCATTGCCTCTTTATGCTCTAGGAGGGGTTTCCCAGCCCTCCTCATGCCCTGACTGGGAAGACCCCAGAGGTGACATGTGGCAAGGCTAAGGATGGGAATCCTGAGCACATGCCATGGTGTCTGGCAGCCCAAGGAACTCCAGAGGCACAAGTAGGATTAGGATGGAGACATGGGAGACCCTGACAGCTGACCAAGGCTCCAGAGAGTTAAGACTGAGGCTTCTGGGAAAGTTCAGAGTCTCACCCTTGGAACCAGAAGGCCTCGGCCACAAGGGGTGGACCAGAAGCTCTGAGCAGATGTTCTCATTCCCAGATTCCTCCGCAGACCCTTCCTGAGCATTCCCTATGCCAGCCTCAGTCTGAGGACCCGGTGAAGGACTGCAGGCGTAGTCCTTGCGCCCAGAGATGCTCACTCCCAGGAAGACAGCTTATTACAGAAGAAAAAAGTCAAATTCTGCCTCCCCGATACTAATCCCACCCCTCACTTGTTTAAAGGCTGACACAGGCACTTAGAAATCTGTCTGTGACCACTCCAAAAACCACGAACACTAGAGGATGCCTTGCACACTGCGCTGCCACAGCCGGGGCCTGGTGTGATGCCAGTCACAGAGGGATGTGGGACCTGTGCCAGGTTGTGAGGAGTTGCGGCAGCCCTGAGGACGAAGCAGAGGGACGCTCCGAGCAGGCAGCAGGCATGCTAATGTGGCTGGGTGGCTTGCCCCAGCCCAGGCGTCCCCCAACATCACGAGGTCTGAGAGGTGCCGGCACAGGTGGGACCCCACCTGCAGATGGGGTAAGGCCCTGACCACAACCAGAGCTCAGGACAGGAATTGCATGAGTTCACCCCAAGTCCCAGGACCCCCACAAGGAAGGCATGAGCCAGGGCAATGGGCACAGAAGAACGACAGGAGGGATTCCCAGGTCCCATGGGGGGCAGCAATGTGACCACTCTTTCCTCCAGAGGTGGTC
The DNA here is from genome assembly GCA_004027875.1 of Aplodontia rufa. NCBI lineage: Eukaryota > Metazoa > Chordata > Mammalia > Rodentia > Aplodontiidae > Aplodontia > Aplodontia rufa. Next base: position 40,535 of record PVKS010010317.1, on the reverse strand, counting down.
AAGGGTTGACACCGCGATCCATGTGCCCCTCTGCCCCTCCTTCCCTCCTACAGAGGAGACAAGAAAGTAGTCCCCTAAGCAGGGCCTTGTGCTATCAATGCCATCATGGGACAGTCCATCCTCCCAAGGAAGAAAGAAGGAAACCAGCAGCGCCCACGAATGGCGGAGCCTGGGAAGCAAGCCCGCCCTGCGTTTCATTCCTGTCTGTTCACGGCTTCTCAGCCAGCAGTTATCCCCTCTGCCCTTGGTAAAGTGGAGATACTAAGCTCTCTCCGGGGGGTTTGCGACAATGAAGCAAGGTTGTGTACACGACGTGCTGGGCCCAGGGCCTCTCTCCTGATAGCAAGCCTGGGGATCTCCACTGCTGTGTGTACAGATGTGTTACCTGATCCACAGCAGCCCGATGAGAGAGATGTCCCTATGATCTCTTTTAGATGGAAGGAAAGTCCGGCGAGGTGACTCATGCCATCTCTGTGGCCAAGGTCCTGAAACAGCAGAGGACGCAGGATGCAGCTGGGATTCAAACCCAGGCAACCTTTCTTGTGGAGCAGTAGAAATGGTGGGGTGGCTGTCATTTTTCCAAGCTCATTGTGAGAATCAGGAATCAAACATGGCAATCACTGTCGCAGTGAGCAAGTACTCGATATAATAAGTGATTGGCAACGCCACCATTCTAACCGAAAGCAGTAGGAGGTATGGACATAAGCAACCCCTTGCTGGTTATCTGTTGCCATGCTAACGCTGTGTAACAAATACCCACAAAACCACAGAGGCATGTAGCCTGAAATGTTGGCTTAGCTCATTCTGAGGGATTAGGGTGCAGGCCAAATTTGTGCTGCTGGGCCTCTCTCCCTGGGGTTGGCTGGCCGTCGGCTGACTTAGGGTGGCCTCAGTGGTAGCACCCACAACAACTAAGCTCTGCTGGTCCTGCATCCTTTTGCCCAGGCATGCCCCCAGGATGACGACAGAGGGCAAGACAGCAAGCCCAACTGAGCAAGGACCTCAGAGTTTCCGTTTGCATCCTGTGTGATGCCTTACTTGTCCCAAAGCCAGCCACAGCACCAAGCCAAACACCAGAGTGGAAGATCCTGCAGGGTTCCAGAGAAAAGCGTCAGGGTGGGGTGGGGCAAAAAATCATTCACAAACCCAGTATCTCCTGTCCCACTGCCACCAGGGCAATCCCCAGAACCCTGCCACTCTTCACCCAGGTGAACATCCCTCAGCCATTTCATGCCAAAGTGCTGCCCTCCTCACACCTGCTCAGCACGAGTCCCTGTGAAGTCACCTTGTTCCACTGGTGTATGCCAGGAGCCACGTGGACACTGGGAATAGGTCACAAGCAGGAGAAGCGAGGCTCCTGTCCCTGCGGAGGAGAGATGCACCCAAGGCCACAATACAATCCGATAAGGAGAAATCCATGAAAACATAGAGTAATTGGATAGAAAGAGCCTGGGGTGGACCTACAGAGCACCAACCCTTGAGATTCAGGTAGGTTTCAATACTGTTGAACAAAGGCCGGCTGGATGGCTAGAGGGGTGGGCGATGTGTCCGTGGATGCATGTATGTGTGAGTGAGTGGATACGTGGACAGACAGGCGGATGGCTGCTGATGGATGAAGGACAGACAGACAGATGGACCTACCTGGCATGCCCTGCCATTGCCTCCTCACCCTTGCTCTCTGTGGCCCACAGGCAAAAATCCCAGAAAGGCTCAATTCCCTCTCCACATCTGAAGAGCCAGCCCTCAGCCCCCAATCAGTCCAGTCTCTCCACAGCAGCAGACCCCTGCGCCTGGCAAAGGGATCACCCGGCTCCCCGGCTCCCTGACCAAGTCAAGAAGGTGTCCTCGGAGCAAATGCTGCCCGCGTCCCTTTGGAGAAGCCTCACCTTGCTCCTCTTCCTTTCGCATGTGCTTTTGGGGTGTGAGAGGGATATGCAGAAGCAGGGGAGATGGCTGCTCCCGTCCCACACCTCCCTGCGTCCCCTGAGCCCCATCGGCAGATGCACTGCTTCACATTTTGGACTCTCTGCTGCCGCTTGTTTACTGGATGACTGCATGTTTCGTGTGGAATTAACTCTTCACAATAACTTGCTGCAGTTGTCTGATTTTTTTTCCTTGCAACACTGGAGACTGATCCCAGGGCCTGGTGTGTGCTAGGCAATGCTCTGCCACTGAGCTACATCCCCGCCCTGAAGTAGATTTTGATCTCCCTTTACTGAGAAGTTCCGTGACTTGCTAGAGAATGGCAGAGCCATGGTCAGAAGCAATAATTCCAAAACAACATGGTAGAATAGAAATCGAAACTCTTGCTTGCCCAACAGACTTGGCTTTGAACCCACCTTCGACCCTGGCTTGGCCCAGGAGTCATGGCACGCCAAGGCCAACAGGAGTGTGCAAAGCCAGCCGCACAGCAAATCCAGAGCACTCACAGACACATCCCTGCAGGGCACGCAGGCCTGTGGAACCAGGGTCTCCTCACCAGGGTCTCTCAGTGGCATACTCCAAGGCAGACACGAACCAGGAGGGAGCAAGCAGCAGGAAGGGTTTCTGAGCCGCTCTCTGGGGCAACTGCTCTATGGGAAGTTATTTTTAATTTGTTCCATATGAATTGTGAAAATCATGAAACATTCAGGGGGTTTATCATAATGCTAGATGAGATAAATACTGTGTGCTTATGCAATAAAATGGAAAATATGTATTTAGTCCAAAAACCTCATTTAAAAAAGTTAACATAAGGAAGTGATTTCCTAAAGAGCCTTACAGTCTGAGATGCAAGAGCAACTCAGCCATCTGAAGGATGCAGATCAGATTTATCACTTTCCTTATGTCCCTTGACTAGAACAAGGCACAAGGCACAAATATCCAAGCAGCAAGGTTTAATTCTGCAGAAGACAAGCATGCGCCGTGTGCCTAAACCCAGCTACACCCGGGTCCTACAGCCCCACCTGCCCTGCTTCCAAGTACGAGCTGTGCATGGGTGAGCCGCTGGGTCTCTCTGAATCTCAGTGTTCCTATTACCACAATAACTAGCTCCGCAGTCGGTGAGAAGATCAAATGAAATAGAAGAGCTCGTTTGGTAAACTAGAGCCTAATCGCTCTATTCCTTTCACAGACTGAAAAGCAGACACACAGTGCTTGAGGACCTAGCATGAGCTCAGCAATGTGCTAGACACCAAGAAAAGCAGAACAGGAAAAGCAGAAAATGTGGTTCCCGTCTCCAAGGAGCTTGTTTTAAGCAAGTTTTCAAACTTAAAGAGGAAACAAAGATAGAATCATGCAAGATACAAGTGAGCAACAGTATTTTTATGGGACCAGTTGCTAATGACAAGGAGATCCTGGTAGGATTCAGGCACATGTACGCAGCCAGAAGAAACTGCTCAGGGAGGAAGACCAGATCCCCGAGAGATGGGAGCAGGCTGCGAAGAATCACATCTCAGACAACAGTTTGGCAATGTCAACCACAGAGTAACTGAGGTCTGGTCCTGGTCACCCCCTGTCACCACACACCTCTGCAGAAATGGCCCTGGTCAGGCAGACTGAGAAATCAGAAGTCAGACTTGGAGAAAACCTGGTCTCCAGCTAGCCCTGGAGGTCACTGCTGTAGGCCCAGGGTGGTCATCTGCAGGACAGCCACCAAAGGACCCCACACCTGAGGCCCTGGGAGGATCTGAAAGGGGCCATCAGGTGGCCATCAGACATGTTCATCCAGATAGAACAGCCACGGACAGACCACGGTGGACAGGAAGACAAGGCACCCCACAGCACCTGCGTGCCAGCTCTGTGGTATGTGCTGTCACCCACAGCCCCATGTAAGTTGCTCAACTGGAGTTGAATGTAACATTCCCACTTTATAAAAGAGAAACTAAGGCTCACAGCAGTTGGGAGGCTGACACAAGACCCACACTAAATAAGTGGGGTTTCGGGGGGCAGATTCAAACTCCAATCCTTTAGATTCCTCCGCCTAGACTCATGGTTTCCAGAGACAGGGAGCATCCTGGGGTCCAGCCCCAGTGACCACTAGAACTGGCAGGACGAGAACTGAGGGTGCTCTCTTTTTTTTTTTTAAGAGAGAGGGACAGTGAGAAAAGAAGAGAACCAATTTTCTTTAGTTTTTCACATGGCCTTCATTGTTCTGACACTGGGATTTGAACTCGCGTCCTCGCGCATGCCAGGCAAGTGCTGTAACCACTGAGCCACCGCTCCAGCAGCCCCAGTGTCCTCCTTATGGTCCCACCCAATGACCTTTCCCCAGCTAGTACACTCACACCATCCGCAAAGCCCCAACCGCAAAGTTACCTGAGACTTTAGTTACCAGACCTCCCCGGCCTTCTCACTTCTCTGCCTCGCCTACTCTGTAATAGGGATATGGGGTGGCACGAACTTCTGGGTCCTGGGTTCACCCCTGCTCAGCTGCTTCCAAGTTTCACCGAGTTTCTTCTCAGATTCCATACCCTGCCCAGACCTTCTGCATTTCCCTATAAACTTCTGCCCCTGGAAAGTCCCCCCGTCCCCATGCAAAGCACACAGCATACACGAGAAGAAGGCACAATGACTCTGTGGACTCATCCCGACACGCCTGCGTGGGGAAACAAAAATCAGGTCATCTCGCTTTCTTCAGAAGGCTGATCTGAATGTGGAATTCAGATGCCACCAAATCATACTTTATTCAGATAGACGCCAAGAAAAAAGGCTTAATCCTTCCTGATTGGAGATAAATTTCTGTGGGCTAAAAAGTTGGTCCATTTTCAAGGATCTGGACTGTTTACAGTGTCTTACAGGGAAAATCAATAGCTTTGATGGGAGAGGCCAGAGGAGGCATGGGGTCTAGATTCTGAATGTGGAGTTAGCACTGCAGCATGACATCTTTTTTTTTTTAAAGAGAGAGAGGGACAGAGAGAGAGAAACCAAGTTTATTTTATTTTTTCTTGTGACCTTCATTGCCTTGACATTTACATTGCATATGTGGTGCTGGGGTTTGAACCTGCATCCTCGCGCATGCCAGGCAGACACTGTAGCTGCTGAGCCACCCTCCAGCTCTATGGCATGACATCCTAAAAAGAGGAGATTCTCAATCCCCAGAGTCAGGATGCTGAGATCCACCTGCTGGATGGATCTGATGCCTCGAGAATGTAAAAATACCCTTGTTCTTTTTCTCAAATTTAAGATAAATTTAAAAAAAATATAGCCAGGAAACTATTTAAACTTAAAACTTATCTTAGTCTGAATACAAATAGCTACCAATAGGTAAAGAGAAAGAAGAAAGAGAAGAGAGAGAAGTCAGGGTAGTGTTGGTCTTATTCCACAATTAAAAGACAAATGGAATCCAATACAGAAAAGCCAAGTCCACGTTTGAAAAGGAGAAACGCGCCTTCGTGAAAACTCCCAGTCCTGAATCGGAGTGAGCCTGGCAGCGCCCAGTCCATTCTGTGGGAGTTGTGAGCGTGGTCTCCAGAGCCGAAGAGCTCCACTTGCTTCTCAGCTCTTGCTGCACCGTGGCTGCTGAAAGAACGAACAGTGCACGCGTGTGGAGGGCGCAGCTCCTGGGAATCACCCATCATCTCCTGCTTGTTGCCCAAACGACTGAGGAAACAGAGCTGCGCACTGAGGGCCAGCTCTGTTACTCTATAATGCACCGGCTGAAGCGCGGGTGGGTACAAGCCACCAGATATTTGACACAAAGTGGTTAGCAAGCAGTAGCCCTTGCCCATAGGAAGGGAGGAGAAGGGGAAATGTTGGAACTGAATTAAAGCAAGGTGCACTCCAAGCAGTTACAAGTGTGTCACTGTCCATGCTACAGTCATGTATGTAAAGAATGTTCTTCATAGCTATAAGAATTATGTCATTGCACTTGGGTATTTTAGGAAAAATATAGGACCCAGAAGAGAGGCAAGGGATCGGGGCATGTAAACAGGTGTGGGGCCGAGGGATGTTGACCAAATTGTGTTGCTGATTTGTGTGCATCTAGGAATATGTGACAACTAATCCCATAATTATGTACAACTATAATGCACTAATAAAAAATAAATTAAAAATAAAAATTTTTTTTAAATTTAAAAAATGAAAAGTAGTAATCGTCTAACCCCCAAACATTGCAGCCAGGACTTACTTTGAATGGCGTGATAGAGAACAGGTCATGGTCTGCATCTCCACCTGACTGCAGAATCTGTCTTCTGCTCAGATGCCAAGGGAAGTGAGTCTTCTACCGACAGAAGCAGCCGGCTCCAACCCGGAGAGAGGCAGCGCGAAGCTAAGAGCAGAGAGAAGCCAGGCCAGCTTCACAGGAAGAGCGGGCAGCCAGCACTGCTGACGGTGTTGGGGAAGCAGCCTCCCCAGCGGTAGAGCAGAAACGAAACCGCTGCAGCAAAATGGCACACATCCACACGAGCAGGACAATCATCACGAGCCACAGTGACAGGAGTCCATACCAGAAGGACAAATGCCACTCTCCTGTCTTCTGACCACTGCTAGGCCCCAGCCCTCCAACGACCCTACTACCTCCTGCCTCCCTGAGAGAGGGTATAAATCAAACATACCCACACCCATCCTGACTTCATTTTCCTGCTTCCTAGTCCTTTTTCCCTGGTACTCTTGACATCCACTATTATCACTTTCCCTCCGATTTCCTTATCCTCGAACTTTAAATATAATAAGCTCAATTCTTTCCTATCCTGTGAAAGACAGAACAAGCCCATACCCAATGACACACAGGCCCAATTCCCAGAGCCTTTATGAGGCAAGGGAGGCTGTGACTATGTTAATGGTCTTGAGGTGGGGAGGTTTGGTCTGGATTATGCAGGTGGTCCAGTGTATCAACATGAATCCTCTACCAAGGACACAGGAAGGTCAGAGTCAGAGACGAGGTGAGGACAGAAGCAGAGGTGATGTTATTGGAAGATGGGAGGGAGGGACCAAGAGCTAAGAAACACAGGCACCTCCCGAAACTGGAAAAGGAAAGAAAATAGACTCTCCTTTGAGCGCTTCTAGGAGGAATGCAGCCATGTTAACATCTCCACATCTATGGGTTTGAGGTCACTTGTCACATCAACCATAGGAAATTAATATCTTAAAATAGTCTTCTTTAATCTAAATCCTTCTTTAGCCTCCCATCCAATCACTCTCCTTCTTTCTCATCCAAATTTGTGAAATCACGTGTCCAAACTCTTTATTTATATCTCTTTACCCTCCATTTACTCAACCTACTGCTTCCTGTTCCCTCCCAAAGATCTTATAATTTATTGCTTATAATAACTTATTGCCAAATGCAATAGAAACCATCTAGTCATAGCCTATTAAATATGTTCAATGAGTTTATTGGGGAAGGGAGGTAGATTGACTGCCAGCTATAGACTCACTTTTGAAATCTGTAGTTCTAGGCCAGACCTTTCCTCATAGCTTCAAACCATTACTGTCAACTGCACATTTCCACATAGGAACCCCAAAGTAACCTTGAACTCAAGATACTCAAAACAGTTGGGCATGGTGGCACATCCCTGTAATCCTGGCAGTTCAGGAAGCTGACGCAGGAGGATCGCAAGTTCAAAGCCAGTCTCAGAAACTTGGAGAACCTCCAAGCAACTTAGCAAGACCCCATCACAAAATTAAAATTGAAAAGGGCTAAGGATGTAGCTCAGTGGTTAAGCACCCCTGGGTTCAACCCCTAGTACCAAAAAAAAAAAAATAGTGAGAGAGATTCAAAACAAAACTTACTTCTACTACCACCTCCATAGCCCCCTCAAGAAAAATTTCTACTTATCAGTCGCACCTTAAATTACATCTAAAATCACTGCCTGTGTCAGAACCCCAGATCTCTCTTCAATATCCTCCCTCCTTCAGTCCCCATATCCCATAAATCCTGCCAGGCTTGCATCCTAACCATCTCTTGAATCCATACATTTATTTTCCATCTCCTGTGGTCACTGTTTTATTTGAGGTCATCGTTACTTCTAGCCTGGAATTTCCTCATAATTGATCCACTTGCTTCCACATTCATTGATCTGTCACCTCCACAGAAGCCAGGGTCATTCATCTAAAATACGAATCTGACTATTTACTATCTGCTGCCTGGCTTACACTTTTCAGTGCTCCTGGAAGGTGACAAAGTCATGTGGCTTAGAAGACCCTGGATAACCTGGTCTACCTCTCCAGCCCTTTAACTTCCGACCCTGCATGGAACTTCACATACCCCACCATTCCTTACAGCCACGCCCTCTGCTGCTGTTGGCTTCTGGCCTTCCGACCTTCGCCTTTCAGTTAGTCATCCCTCAAGACTCAACCTCAGCACCTATCACCTCCTAAAGGAAACTCCTGGACACTCCCACTCCTGTTCCTTGCCAGCTCTTGGTGCAGGGCCCACTGGCATCTATGCAGTGGAGTAATGAACACACAAACTGTCAATCACAGCTAATGGGGACAATCATGGAGGTGAAGAGAGGATGCTTTAGCAGAGTAGAGCAGCACCTCTTCACCTCCTGGAGCATTGAGGGAGGCTCTGTGAGAAGCAAGTGGCAGGGCTGAACTTGGGGGGTGGCCGGCAGGAAGTACAGCGAGGCAGATAAGCAGTCAGCTGCACCACCATGGCCCTTACACAGTCACATAGAGCCCCTCACTTGCTTTAATACTCTGTTATCACCAGCTTGAAATTCATTATTTTTTAATATGGAGACATGCTGCCTTAGCCCATTTTTCTGTTGCTATTACAAACTACCTAAGACCAGGTAACTTATAAAGAAGAGAGGTGTATTAGCTCACACTTCAGGAGCATGGCATGGGTGTCTGGCGAGGGCCTTCACACTGCTTCATAACATGGGGAGGGCATGTTGAAATACAGCAAGTGCTCTAGCCTGGGTCTCCCTCTCTCTTCTTAACACCATCGAAGAGGCTCCACCCACAGGACCTCACCAAATTCTTTTTTTTTTAAGACAGAGAGAAAGACAGAGTCAATTTTTACTCATTGTGTTCATTTTGTTTTATCCGACACTTAGTTGAGCATGTGGTGCTGGGGTTCTAACCCAGGTCCTCACGCATGCCAGGCAAGCACTATACCACTGAGCCCCTGAGCCACCTCTCCAATCCCATGGACCTCATCAAATCCTAATCACCCACTATTTTCTTCAGCTTTCGCATTGCTATGACCAAAATAGCTAACAAGAACAACTCAGAGGAGGAAAAGTTTATTTGGGGCTCTTGGCTTCAGAGGTCTCAGTGCATAGTGAGGTGACACCATTGCTCTGGGCCCAAAGAGGGGCAGCACATAACGGAAGAAGGGCCCCGTGGAGGCAGGTGGCTCAGCTAGGATGAAGGCAGGAAGCAGAGGCAAGGGGGAAGAGGCCACAGGGAAGATGCACCCTTTTAGGGCACGTCCCTACTGACACAACTCCTCCAGCCACCTCTCACCTGCCTACAGTGAGCACCCAGTCATGCAAACTCAGATGCAGTGATTAGGTTACGGCTCTCAGAATCAAGCCACTTTAACACCCTTGCATCACACAGGAGCTCTGGGGGGATGTCTCACATCCAAACTGGAACACCCAGCAATGGTGCCACCGCCAAATGCCATCACCTTATAAATTTCCAATTCATGAACTTTGGGGACATAATCAAACTCAGCAGCGGTATTTTCACTTTGCTCTGGGATCCACATCTTAGGACATCCATCTTGCAGGCGGAACGAGCTGGTCCAAAGGCAGAACGCAGACAGAGCTCATTTGAATACCTGAAAGTAACTGCAGCGTGGTTGAGCCACGCTGCAGCCCAGTGAGAAAGCATGCCTATTCCCCCATGCATGCTGATCTACTTATAAATGTTTAGAGTTTGGGAGGAAAACACCAGATCCGCTTTTCCAACCTTTTCTCTGCTCAGTACTGAAATGTGCATCTTATGTGGGCAAATCAAATCCATCTGCTTCAGCTTCGGCTGCGCTTTCGTCCTCAGCCTGGCTCCTCCCTCCCCACAGGGCTACTTTGCGTCCAAGAAGTCCTCTAAGTTCCTTTGAAGCTTTGAGGCTTGAAGAAAAGGGTTTTGTAAAACCTTAATTGGACTCAAGAAAACTGGATTTAAACCTCAAAAGTTCTGGTTATATTTTGCAACTCCACATCCTGCAGTTCAAGGTGGGGACCCAGCTTGGTTCAGTTCTGCAAGTCACCCCAGTGTCCCTGCTGGAGGCACGGTCCCTCAGGGAGAGACTCTCCCTCCCAAGGAGGTAGTTCCTTGGTTGTCCATCAGGAGCTGGAAGCTTTGAGGAAATCACACTCGTCAGCTATTTCAACAGGAAGAAAGCCACTCACTACTGCACCTGGAATTGGAATCACAAATCTGTAGGACTGAAAGGGATAACTGAGACCATTTGCAATAGTAACTAGCATCGATACAGCATTTACACTTGATGAACCACGTTCATGCTCATTTGCTTATCAAATCCCTGCTGCTTTGTAAAAGAGGCGCTGTGAACGTCAGCGTCAGCGGGTCATCTCCAGCTGAGGCAAGGGAGGCACAGAGAGGTTATGCAGCTCACACAGCTGACCTCAGCAAGGCAGCGCGCAGACTCATCCCATAGATGCTCCACCCAGGCTGCTCCGCCACACTCACCACTTCTCAGGGGGAAACAAGGCCAGCAATGTCCAAGCCCGCACCCGTCCTGCGGTCACCATGCATAGCAGAGGTGACAGAGCCACAACACCCCCCTCCATGCTGGTGTCCTTCCTGCTCCTCTCAGTGCCCCTGTTTATTGAAAGAGATCAGGAGCGAGGGAGGCTCATCTCTGCTCAGGCTGTTGGGGACAGATTTCCTTCTTTGCGACATTGCACCACCCCCTGGAAGCCTCGGCCACACGAGCGCTCGCTTTAACATACTCTCACTCAGATCTGCCCAGAACCTGCAACTGGGACCTTCCGCAGTCCACTTTCCTCAAAGGAGAAACTGAGGCTCGGGGAGTATAAATCATAGCCCTGAATGTCTTGAATGGTTAATAACTAACAGGGCCAACACTTAAAACCAAGTTTTCTTGCACCAAGTCTACAAATCTTTCCACAAAGTCACATTGATGGCATGTGGTTTCAATCCCATGAGGACAACTGAGGCAGAAGACAGAGGCAAGTGATGAAAAAATGGAAACAAAAATAAAAATAGTTGAAAGACCTGTTCCTGACACAGGTTACTATGTGAACTTCCTGACTTAGTTCAGATTATTAGAAACTCATCATGCAGGAAAATCTTATGCATGATGAGCAAGATATGGGAAGAGGGGCAGGGACCGAGAGCAAAATCTGAGGGGTATGTGTTCAGATGCACAAAGAAGACAAACTGCTTTATCTCCTCTGAGTACCTACAAACTAAGGTGTAAATTAGTACCAATCAGTATCCATGAGGTGAATTAATTAAAAAGCTATAATTCACAAGAGGCCTGCATTACTTCATAATGTATCACCAAAGCTTATGAATATGGGAATTAATTACTTGGCCCAGATGTTGGAAGAATGCTTAATTTCATGAGCTCTTGGTTTGAAACACCCAACAATTTTACACACATTAAAATAAAACCAGCACCATTGTGTCTTTACTAAACTTGTACTTTAACATCAGCCACTATTGATTCATGAGTTAATATTTGGTGCTTTGTTGTGGCATTTTATATTCCTCATTTCATTTAACACTCACAATAACTATTTAAGACAGATGCAATTATTATCATTTAATGTGTGCTTTTAAAAAATTAGGCTTGTTGATTTAAGTAGCCAAGGTCACAAAATTAATTGAACAACTAAACATACAAACTTATATCTGTGCAATTCTGCCCACAGTGATGGCCCTTATTTCAAATGAACCCCTTGATAATTCAGATTTCTAAAATTTGAACAGAGAATTTGTAAATTGCCATTTGTAAATCATTGACTTTGCAAATGATGTTGTGCGTGCTTCAAAACTTAGTGATACCCTTGAATCTAAGATCTGCATGTACACAATCTATTCATGTCCGCGCAGTGTGTTCACTGCTAACTTGTTCTCAGTTCCACTTTAACCATAACCAAAATCAAGTCTTTCTACATGGTGGGTCATGTGCGCACAGACCACTGCTTGGAGGCTGGGGAGCAGAATAAGCATAAACCACAAATTCCCTACATCCCACTGTAAGCAACACAGGGAAAAGGAAGTAGTGAAGCAACGCAAATTTTAAGAATCAGGATTATGAGTTTCTTAGACATATTTAAATTTTTAATAGCATGGTTTTATTTCCAATAAACTTTTTTGTAATAGGAAAATTCAGTTAATGATTAAAGTTACAAATGGCAGTTTGGTTGGGTATGGAATTTTAGAATCCCAGCCCTTCCTCTCCCAGGCTGTATACACATTGTTCCATTGACAACTTTCATTCGGTGTCATAGGAAGTGTCTGAAGGATCCAACTTTTTTCCCACTGACTTTGTTCTCTTTTATTTTCTTTTATTTTCCTGAGTATTTTAGGATTCTTTTGCTGTTTGGGAATTTAATCTTTTCATCAAAGTATGTCAAGATATTTGTCTATTTTAATGAATTTTTTCTGATAGGATTCAGGTGATAGGTTCACAATTTACTTGTTTCAGAAAAGTTTTATTCAGTACAATTATCAATATAGTTGCTGATTTTTTCTTTAGGTCCAGCAGTTACTCAGTTTCTAATGCATGTTCACACCATTTTTTCTCCATTTTCTTTTTCTTTTTGTCATGTTTTTCTCCACTCACATTTCACTCACTCATTTTTTCCTCTATCATTTATTTCTGTACAACTCCTAATTTCTACTCAGCTGTTATTTGTTCCCTCACATCAATTTCTGTAATCTACTGTATCCTAATAAAATATAATTTTAGTCAAAATGCAATAGAGTAACTAGGAAGACAAAATCCAACATTTATGTATAAGAATAAATCTATAATACAAAGTAGAGCTATGAGGTAAGGCACACGGAAGAGCACAAATATAAGAGTATCTATGCAATAAAAGCAAATTAAAGTGAATTTTAAAGCCCATTCGATTTGTACACTACTTCCCTTCCACAATGAGAAAGCATGTACCTCAAAATGCAGAACAGAAAGAAAAAATGCCATTAATACGATAGCTACTATCTGCACAGTGACCACAATTATCAAGACCACCACCCACCGTCCCCACCACCATGCTGTGCACTAGTACCAACTCTAGACGTATCCATTGCCACTAAATTCAAGGGCTCTCAAGGTGCCTTCATCATCATGTCAATGGTGAGGTAACTGAGTCTCAGGGAGGTGAATTATTTGTAAAATGTCATAATATCCATCAAGTAAGTGGCGGCACACCAGCTCAAGGCCAGTTTAGTGTGGCTCCGAGGCTGGTGCTGGGTTCAGAATTCCCCTCTCTCTCCTGCATGCTGCCATTCCAGTGTTGCCCTCGGCACCAAAGATACCATGCTAAGAAGTAGAGGGGGTGAGCAGTCCCTGCTCCAAGGGTTTAATATGCACACCCTCTCCTCATGAAGCTATTGTAAGTGCTACTTCAGTGACGACTGCCCTCCTTGAAACACATACAAGACCGGAGGGCATGACAAAAATCAATCTGACTTCTCAGCTCACTGTGACCCTGGAAGGTGGCTCCAGGACACTGGCCCTGCTTCTGAAGTTCTCCCACAGAACCTCAGGAAGTCAAACGTCACCTTGCAGAGTGTGGCTCATCTGAGCAGCGCTGCCCGGGGGCCATCGTCCCTCCACTTGCTGCTCTGGCAAGGTTTCCTCGCAATGCACGAAGGCCATCAGTAACTTCCCCCACGCTCAGCACTTTCTCCTGCTCTCTGGTTCTTTCAGCTGAGCCTGCAGTGTTAAATGTGTAGTTTGTAAATTAATTCTTTGAAGATTCACTCTTGTCAGCTAACTTTTCTCACTGCAGTAAGCCAAGGAAGTCACTTACAAGCCACTGAGTTTTCCCCTTTCATGTACTCCAGAGTCTTTAATTTAAGATAGTCTTCCAAAATCTCTACTCAGCAAAACTTACGGGTTATATTTGGCAAATCTCAAAAATGTTCCTTTAAAATTAATGACAAGAGTGATAACCTCAGCATGACCGTGGATAAGAGAACAGACTGGACGTATCTGGGGCAAGGAGGGAAGCTGAAGACAGGGAAGTCGGCACCAGCATTTGGCTTCTAACGCTCGCTCGCCTTCATTCTCATTCTGTCCCCAGCCTCGGCTCAGCAGCCATCCCTACCACCTAGAGTGCTCTGCCAGGCTCAGGGAGAGTGTCACTAGACAGAAGAATGAGGCACAGGCTCTGCCCTCCCAGAGATCACAGTTGAGAAAGAAAAGGGCACACGACCCACCTTGGAGCAGGACCAGGTGCTGCTAGAGATGCAGGAGTGCGCTGCTAGCGGGCTGGGCTGGAGCTTCGGACACAACGCTAATTTGCTCCACGCATTTTGACAAGAATTTTACTCCCTCTAAGCATCAACTTACTTGTCTATTTTAACTAAGATTCCTCCAGACCTCCAGCTCTCTGAGTTAATAGCAATACGTGCAGGAGAAATGTGAGCGGTTCTTGCTGGATCAATGTGCAAACTGGTAGAAGGGTGGTGGCCTCAAACTGGCCTTTGAGGAGCAGCTGGATGTCAAGAGACCAGGAGGTGAGGCGTGGGAGACTTTCTTGTCAAAGGAACCATATGCCCACTGCTTCTGCTGCTGCTCAAGAGCAGGGGAAGGGATGGTGGAGGGAGAGAGAAAGGAGGGGACAAAGGAAGAAAGAAGAAGGCAAAAAAGAGGAAGAGAGGAAAGAAAAAATGTGGAATGCCTAGGTGCCCTTTGACAGATAAAGAAAAAATGTGTATACACACAGTGGAGCACTGCCTTAAAGAAGAATGAGATCCTGTCATTTGCAGCAAAAAAAAGAAAGAAGGAAAGAAGGAAAGAAGGAAGGAAGGAAGGAAGGAAGGAAGGAAGGAAGGAAGGGAGGAAGGGAGGGAGGAAACTAGAGGGGGAGGTCATTACATTAAGTAAAGTAAGCTAGACACATAACAAGTACTACATGCTCTCTCTCACAGATGGAAGCTAAAAAGAAAATTTCATCCAAAATTTGAATAACAATTACTAGAAATGAGGAATGAGGAGGAAAAGGGAGAGAGAAGCTGGTCGGATTTGATTAATGCATGCTCCGTGTGTATGGAAATAACGCAGTTAACAGGGAAAACGATAAAGAGAAAGGGAGCATGAACAGCCTCTGATGACAGTGGTGTCTACATTAGCAGAGCAGTCCAAGGCAAGGACCAGCCTCTTGACCTTGGCATTGGCAGCTCGCAAACCCAGATGGTTCATGAATGTGGACCAATCAGCTTCCTGCTTTTGGTAATTGACCCTACTAGACCTGCTCACCAGCTCCGCCCCCCATTTCCTCCCTCTGCCTTTAAAATGCCCCGTCATCCTCAATATCCGAAGGCAAGTTCAGTTCACAGTGGACTCTCATTAAAATCTGGGCTTATCCTTGACACGCAGATCACTGCTTTCTCTGCTCGGTCCTGCTCTTCATAAGGAACCCTGCCTGACAGGAGCCCTTCAGAGGATGGTGACATTCTTAAAGCCAAGCAATATAAACTACAGGTGAGGAATCCAAGGTCATTGGCTGGAGAACATAACTCCCATGCAGCACTGCTACAGAACTTTCTGGAAGGCTATTGTGATCAGCAGGTTCCCAGTTCTCTGACAGGACAGAAGCAGTGACAACCAGTGGAGGGACAAAGTCAAACAGAAGCAACCCCCAGGGAGCCCAGCAAATATGTAAAGCTGAGTTCCTGCTCCTCCTTCTTTTCAATCTCCTGAGGAACATCGCTTCCTTAAAGGGTCAGAGCTCCCCGCCATTGAACTGCAAGTCAGGACTGAGTCAGGAATACCCTAGGAGAAATCAACTGTGCAGATTTATTAAATGACTGAGAAAGTTCCTTCCAACGCTGATGTCCCAACATTTCATAAAAAGAATATTAAAAAGTAAAAAAAACAGGTTATTGATGACATTTTTTAAAACTAAACAATAGATTTCCCCCAGTCTCTCCGCTCAAAGTCCTCCCACACTTAAGACTGCGTTTAGCACACCTGGAAGATAATGCAAAGTGTGTTTGATCGAGGATGGTGCCAGAGTCATGTTTCAGATCAGGTGGAATTTTGAGGTCCACTCGTTTTTCTTGTTTCTGTTTTTTTTTTTTTTAACAAACTTCCACCTCTTTTATTGTGACAACAGGAGGATCTTCATGAAGGAAGACAATTTCATTTCCTGGTCCAAACAACTCAGAAGACTATGTCCTTCATCACCTCAAGAATAATCACACTTGCTCACGAACTTTGGGTTCATAATTTGCCCCACAATGTCCCTAAAATGGGTAGAAGAATACAACAAAAAAGGGAGCAGCTGAGAGGTCATTGGTGAACTTTCTTAACCTTTGAATATTTCTCCCATTTACCAAATAGCAATTACTGCCCTGCTCAATTTGCAAAAATAACACTGTGATCACAGTCAAGGTTAATTAAATTCTAGATCTGCTGAGGCTTCCATTTCTTGAATTTCCAACGAATGTTTCAAAGAAGTTTAGCAATTGCATAATTACCCACAATATATTTTATATACCAGAGGCATCTCATGTGGGCTTTGTTTTTAGTGCATGATGGCAATGTTGTTCTGAGTGAATAATGCTTTAGTTAGCTCCATTGTCACTAAGTAATTTGCACTTGGTTAGAAAACTGAGAAGGTCATTGGGAAATGTGTGCATTGAAACCCGCCATACCTTGGTTACACAATATGGTTTTCATTATTACACAATGACTTCAAGAATGGAACTAATGAAGCCGCTCTTCCAGGGTGTAACGTACAGGCTACCAGTTTGATGTCATGCTTCAGCTGGTGGTTCCTTTCCTACAAGGAGCAGATTAACCTATTCAGCTGGAAGGAAAGGTCGCCCAAGGATTAACTGTGCAGGTGACATGCAAAAACCTGGCTCACAACTAATTTGTCCCGGAATGAATGCAACCAAAGGACGGACCTCCAAACTAGCATCGCCAAGCCACAAGTCAACGGATTCAATTCCTATTCTAGGAAAATCATGAATTAATTCAGTTATGTTCAATAAGCCAAAATGTTGCAGTCATTAGGGGATCTTTTAAAAGCAATTGTTTTAATGCTTTGTCCCTACATAGTGGTCATGGGAGCCTGGACCATGTGATAGGCCCATGTGTGGGGCATTAGCAGAGAGCTGCTCCCGCATAGCACACCCCCGGAGACAGGCAAAATAAACCCTTGTGTGCCTGAAAAACTCTTCAAATATGACTCAACGCCAGAACTTCTCCCAGCCTCCAAGGAGTCCTCTTGGCCCAGTGATCCCAGTGACAGCTTTTTAAGTCCTACACTGCACAGGTCCCTCATCGCTCCCATGCCTTCATTCAGCAATAGCTGCCTTCATTCATTCCTCCATTCAGAAATCGTTGACAGACATGGACCTGCAAGCACCTGCTGCAGGGTGCATGGGTCACAGACCATGTCCTGAGGCATCCGCTCGCCACGGGTAGATGTCGTTCCCGTTTTTAGGATGATTGGCTTCTTTTCACGCCCTCCCAGCTGCTTGCTAAGACAGCACAGCATGTCTTACAGACGAGTCAAGCAAACTTGAGCAGGTCAGGGCTGGGCCGAAGTCACCTGGTTAGCAAGTCACTGAGCTGCAAGGGATTCCAGATCTCCCAACTCCTTGATCCTCCACCATGCCAACCGTTCCAGACTCTGGAGTCCCCAGATACTGCAGCTGCGTCCGTTTCCCACGGGCTGTAACAACAGGCCTGCGGGGACAGACAGAGGCGACTGGTGGGAACATGAGGTTGAGAGACTGGGCCACTGTGCTGACCCCACATGCTTTCTTTCCTAAGAAGCAATTTACTAGCAGCCCTGCCTGGCCTAAGTAAACTGACTGTGACATTCCTCAGCAAACTACCTGTTATCTACAGGAGAAATTCAGGCTCAAAATAACATCAAAAAGAGGAACCCAAGTTACCTAGAAGGGGGAGACTTTTATGACCCTTTCATAGACCAGATCCTGAAACTGAGGGAGATAAAGATAACTCCTCCTAATCATCAAATCTGTAAAAATGTACGGTTAAGAAATTGGTGGGTGAGGGAGAAGGTAGGGGAATAGGAAGGACATCAAGGAGACCAGAGGGAGGCAGTATGGGGGAATCTAATCTGAGGGGAACCTCCTAATTCCAGGAGAACTCCAATTAACTTGGGGCTTGAGTAGGGGGAAACATGGAACCATGGGGAACCCAAGGGGAGGAAACCATGGTCTGGCACCAGTCTTGGCTTGTTCTGTAATTACACTTTTGTTCTTGATTGTTTGATGATGAATCCCTCCTAATTGTAAGACCATGTTTATCGAATAAAAATTAAAAAAGAAAAAGAAACTGGTCAGCATGAGGCAAGGTGAACTAAACTTGTCATGGCAGTGGGGACTTGAAAGTCTGATGTCACCTTGCTGTCAATCAAAAGTCAAGAGGTGGATCTAGGCAGGACTTTCTGGAAATTCTCTGGGCCCCCAATAAAACTGGAGTGCGGAAGAGGCACATTGCCCTCTCCTCTCTGAAAAGACTCACTCTCTCCCTTGAGAGTGCCTGCTTTCCCTTTTCCTGTCTGCAATAAACTCAAGCCTGTTACTCTGCACAACATGTCCGAAATCCTTCTGATCTGACGGTAAGAATCAGGGTTTGAAGGGGGTCTTCATGCTGCCTCAGTTTCCCAGAAGGCCTTAGCTCTGTAACAGGCCAAGGCACTTCCTGGCACACCCCATCTAAACTACTGGTGCTTGTTGAGCGCGTACTGTTTCCCCACACTGTTCTAAGTGCGTTATTGATACACTAATCAATTCTCACAGTAATCATGAAGAAAATTACTGGTATTATCTTCGGTCAACAGATGAGAAAATCGAAACTCAGATGTGTTAAGTTGGTTCCCAATGGTCTCACCAGCTAAGAAGTAGCAAAGTAGATTCAAACCCAAGTTGTCTGACTCACAAGTTTTGCTTTTCAGTTCTACACTATCAACATAAGGCATCTTTATTTGCTGACATGAGCAACCACTATTTACTAAATGCCTCCTGTGTGCCCACCTTGGACAGGTCTGGACACCCAAGAGCTAAGGAGACAAAGAGTTGGAGAGACAGATCTCAAACAAGTAAAAAACTATGAAGGAAAACATACAGTGAGAATAGATGATATGGAGTTGGAGGACAAGGATCCTTTTTAGAGTGAGTGATCAGAAAATGCTTCCTGGATATAATAGAGGAGATTCAGAGTTTCCGAGAAAGGAACTTACAGATGGGAGGAAAGAGATTCCCCCTCCGCAGTCCATGTTCTCAGACTGAGTCTGCATCCCAGCTGGAGCCCTGGCTGGCTGTGTAACATTGAATGAGGGACAACTTCTTTGAGATACCATTTCCCTACCTGTGAAGAGGATTAGTCAACATTGTAGGCTGCTGAGGTTATTGGAAGAAATGATCAGAAAGCATTGACCAGAGTCCAGGCCATGCCGTAGATACTGGACAAAGGTCAGCTCTTACTTCCCTTTCCTGTCAGCCAAACCAGTGTGCAAACCTGGTATCAACTGGAGCCGGTGTCGATGGGGGGGTGACAGCTCAGTCACCTCATGCCTCAGTCTTCTTGGTCAGCCCCATGACATATCCAGCATGCCTCTGGGAAAGATCTGGTTGTCAACTGCGAATTCACTACTGTGAAGACTGGGTGGGCAAGTAGAATCCATCTGATTTTCAGTATCCACCCTCAGGTGGTCTCTCAGTCAGAACAAGCTTAGTCGTGTGGCAATAACAGGGAAAATCCCAAATGCCATGTGAATGAAGCCACAAAGGTTTATTTCTCACTTGTGCTACATGCTCTCATGACCTCCTGAGAGCCTCTGGTATGGATCCTCCTCACACAGGAATCGGGCTGCGAGGGGGTAAGTCCTGGCTCTGCAATGGCTGAGATTGACGGAGCAAAACGGCACACTGAAATGTCGGCTCTTAAGGCTTCCGTTATTGACACCTGTCACTTCTGCCCGCAGGCTAATGTCTGCAACAAGTCAATGATCACCTTTAATTCCAAAAGGACAGAAAAGTACAGCCCCATCCAGGGCCCAGAAGAACAAGAAATAATCTGAGGCAGCACCAATAGCCACTACAGGGAGTTTATAAAGACACTCTGAGCCAAAGACACGGTGCCTGTGCCACGCTGGAGGGGACAGAGCCCCTGGGGACACGTGACTGCCCAGCAGCTTCTCCCTCCTCGCCAAGGAAGATCCTCAACGTACAGAGCTCCTTGAGCTGGTGACGAAGGCAGAACTCCTACCGCTGGCATCTCAGCCCCGAAGAAATCGTCCACCAGGCACAATTTCTTTGAAGCCTTATGTTCTGTGCCACAATTTCAGGTGCATTTCATATACATACCACCGTGTGCGTTTACACCAGTCGATGTGCGGCACTTAGCTGGCGTTGTTGCCTTGCCGCTAACCCATCACCTCGTGTCCCTGGAAAAACTCTGTAACATCTCCCTATTGTTCCAAAAAATTACTTCCTGAAATATTCAAATTGCCATAATCTCGACTACTATCACTTTCTTACTTAGATCCTTTTCCTTAAGAAATGCTGTCTACTATTAACTCGAGAGCCCATAATGCGTCCACCTCTTGGCCAACATCATCCCATCCCTACCCATAACAGTTCTCTAGATGGGGACAGCCGGACTGTGTGTGTCTTCCAGAGCCACTAGGGAGGAGAAGCTGCTGGAGACTGAATGGCATGTCAGAAGCCACCAGCAGGTGGCAGAGGAGGAACCCGACCAGTTCCTAAGGGCTCCCAGTCCTCACTTTCCCTGCAGCCAGCTCCCTCTGGCCTTCAGGTGAGAAATCAACCCCAGATCTCCACCACTGAACCTCCAATGCCAAGTGCAGCTCCCTGTAAGTATGAGATTCGGGCTGTCTTTCACGGTCAAACTTCATCCAGAAACAGTTTCACTACTTAACACGTATAGGACACATGGAACTGGGCACAGGTGCGGAAGAGCCATGGCCGCTGGCTCACCACCAAGCTGGTGTGGACAGGCAGCCAGCCTCCTGGCCACTGGGACTCACATGCACAAAATCTACTGTGTGGCAGACAAGTCTTTGGAGTGCCTGGTGAAGACTCAAACCAGGACTGCACAGTACACAAAGCAGAGCTGCCCACCCACCTCAGGATGGGAATGCTGCCAGGACAGGGCCACCTGTATGGAGAAAAGTCACAGGTACAAAAGAAGGCCTCTGCAGGTTTCCATTAAATGGGGACCCTGGAGGCTACGTACCAAGCTCAACAGGAGACAAAAATGTCACACAGGAGAATCAGTTCCACGTGCCAATCAATCCTAGTCGCAAAGACAGTCAGCCCCTCCCAACATCATCTGCTAAGTGGCAAAGGCTATACATTTGACATTTTTTAAGAAACGAATTAAGAATGATATTATGAGCCTAAAAGCAATGGATGCTATGAAATAAAAAGAAAGGAAAATAGATTCAACAATGGAAAATTTTAAATCTCCATATGTTCAAAAAAATTTCCCAAACAAAATTAATAGGCAAATTACAACCTAAAGAAGGAAATATTTGCAACTTCAGTGATAGCATGCCAATGGTATTAACACAGGCGAGTTCGTACAAAGCCATCTTAAGTGCACACCTTTTCTTTAAAGCAAAGAACAGTCACACAAGAAGTGTAAACAGGCAGGAAGAATGTGTTCATCCTTATTGGTAAACAGGAATGGAAACTAAAGAAGATACCATTTTTTACCTAATTAATTTTTTTGTTTTGGATACTGCATAGCACCCCTGAAAGCCTATGAAGCAGGCCTCTCTCCTGGAGCTGTGGGAGAGTAAGTTCCAGGAAAACAATTAGCAAGACAATTAGCAATGTCCAACCAAAGTCACCTCCTGTCATCATTCACTGCTAGGAATCCATCCTAGGAAACCCTCAGAGATGTGGAAGGAGGCTTTTATTCCAGAATAATCAATACAGTGTCATTTCTAATAACCATAAGAAAGAAGGAAAAAGAATGTAAACCAACCTAAACATCAAAAAATAGGTAAATGAAAAGGCCAGGTTAAGCAACTACAACAAGGAGATATGCTGGAGTACCAAAAAATATCACATTTTCAAGAATTATTTGATGGCAAAACAAAATGTTCATAATAAACATGTCAATCAAAAAAGGAAGGCTCTGATACAACTCTTTTAAAAGAAAATACTATTCAAACAGGTATAAGAACAGTCACACACTGACAAAGTCTTGCAGAACAGACAAGGAGGAAACATACCAAAATGTTAATAACAATAAACTCTGGATAGGGACTTACAGGTGGATTTTCCCCCTTTTTTTAGATTTTTTTTTTGTATTTCCTAAATTTTCCAAACTAATATATACACACACACACTTTTATAATAAAATATTATTTTCAAAAACAAAATTTTGTAGACTGAAAACTTTGTCACAAATGATTCCCCGGCCTGCATCTGTGCCCTTGAGCAGGGACGTGCCATACTGACTCGGCTTAGCCACATGACCTGTTTTGGTTGGTGGGATGTTAACTGTGCTGTGAACAGAGACTTGAAGGCTCATACACATAGTAGCTTGTCTTAACGTGCTGCTCTTTGAACCCCACGAGTTCGCCCACCAGAAGAGCCTGGGTTAGTTAATATCTTGGCTGGAAGACATGTGGCCCAAGGCAGAGACCCTCCCTGCCAACCCTAACCTGCTAGCAGAGCTGCCAGACAGTAGCTGACCACCGATTCACACCAGAGCCCAGCCAGGAGCAGCCGGAAAACCACCCAGCTGATCCCAGCCCATCCTGCAAACCCACAGAATCATAAATGCTTGTTTGAAGCCACTAAGTTTTGGGGTGTGTTGTTAGATAATGAAAAGTCAGTGGCACAGGGGAGATTTACTCTGGTGGTACAGTGGACTTTTCCATTGGGTCCATCATTGAACCACTCTGTGACTCTATTTGTTATCTGTAGGATGGGAACGATGCTGTACCCTCTGTGGGCAGGTGTGAAAATCAAATGAATTGCTCTTGGATGCAGCTGGCAAATAGTAAAGCTGGATGAATGGGATGAATCCAAGTTTCTATCAATGGTTGGTAGTTGTTAGAAAGAAAGGAGCGTTTAAGAACATTACAAAGGACTAGAGCGGTGGCTCAGTGGTAAAGCACTTGACCGGCATGTGCAAGGACCCAGGTTCAAACCCAGCACCACATACTCAACCAAGTGTCAGGAAAACAACAACCAGATGAAAAAGTAAATAAAATTAATTCTCATTTGCTCACTCTCTCTCAAAAAATAAAAAAGGAAAAAAAATAAGAAGATATCTATCCCCACCACTTGGGAGTGGGTTAAAATCATTTAAGGATTTTCTTTATCAAAAGCAGTGGATAAAGGATAATCCCTTGTGCCAGAATTTGGGAGCTTGAGTTTTAGATCCCATTATGGACGAAGTGTTATAACCCACTCCTCAAAATTCACATGCAGAGATCCAAGCCCCTGTGAGGGGCCTTTGAAGTAAGTGGGTGATGTGAGTGGGGCCCCACGAATGGGAGTAGCACCATCAGGAGAAGAGGCCAGAGAGCTGGCTCCATTCCTTCTCCCACGGGAGGACACAGCAAGAACTCAACAGGCTACGATCCTAAAGAGCACCCTCACCAGACCCCGACCGCGGCCACACTCTAGCTAGACTTCCAGTCCCCAGATGGTGAGAAGCAAGTCTGTGTTGCTTGTGAGCCACTTTGTGATGGTGGCCTGAGCGGTGGCAGATCCTGACTCTGGCATGTACCCAGGTTGCTTCTGACACCCTGGAAATTCCTAGTGGTGGCCCCAAGGCCTAAACCAATCACAGCAGAGCCGCAGAAGAGCTCTAGGCAGGATGATATTAGTCCTAAAGCCAGTGTCCTCTCCTGGACCTGGACCAACTGGTATCCCCCTACTCCTCCTGCCACCCACAGCCCACAGCACTCCCTCATGCTCAGCCCTCCAGTCAAGCAAGGTGGCCTGATCCTTGCGTGCCAGGCTAGGCGGCTGCCGCGTTTGCTCATGCAGCTTTCTTGCTGGGGTGCCCAAACTCTTCCTGGTAGCTTCAAGAAAAACCCAGGGAGACTATAGGAGCCCCCAGCAAAGTAAGTTTCTCCCCTTCCTGAGTTCCCACAGTCCGCTTCCCTTAGGTCAGTTTCTTGGAAGACAGCGTCTAAGCAGACATCCTGGTGAGTGACGGCGAAGCCTGGAGAGGACAGGGAAGCAGGGTGGACAGAGGAGAAAGCTGAGCACCAGGGCGGGCTCAGCTGAAGTCTAGGTGGGCAGAGCACGAATGGTCCAGAGCTCTCCCACTTGAGGCAAGGTGTCTGCCTGGGAGCATCTGTCTGGACTTCTGTACCCCACATCAGTTGTCCATGGCTGGAAACCATCCCCATGGGGCAGACATCACCTCCCAAGCACTTCCCAGGTCAGCACCCACTATCCACGACAATTCCAAGGGATGGAGGAGCCAAGATTGAGCCACGAGGTACAGGGGACCCAGACAGGCACCAGCACCATCCAGTACAGGCCACCCCTGCACCTGCACACCCAAACCCTAGCCTCTCGCCTGAAGCCCATTCCAGGTAGGCAAGGTTTCCTCAGGATTCCAATTGCTTGGCTCCGTTTGAGAACAGCTTCTTAAGGATTCTGATCAGTCACAGCTTCTAGGGAAATGTAGGTGGAAAGGAGGATGAACTGAGGCCCAACTGCTGTGTGCCAGGGTCAGGTTGTATCTAAAACTCAACCTCGCCTTTTTCTGCCACCCGTGTTAACTTTTCCTGCTCCCTGAGGACAGGTCTGACTTCCCTGAGGAATAGAAGATCCAAATTTCCACCTAAGGGGTCTGAACCCACCCCGATTACTATTTCCTTATTAGACCACAGCTGTGCAACTTGTCCATTTACTGCTAAAACTGAGCATAGGAATGCCCAGGGATGCCCAGAGGGTCACCTTGCAGCTGACACACTTCTCAATGCCCTTATCAGGAAGCACACACATTTCCTCAGGGCAGCAGAGTCCATTCATCCTCCTTTCCTTGCCTGATGATCAACTGGAACAAGGAACCCTAAATGACCAGGCAGCAGTTGGAGCCTTAAGTTTGGTGGGATCTTGCCATAGTCCCTGGTGGCGACATGTCCGCTTTGGGAATCAACTCCAGATCCTCAGGACCTGAAGTTGCAGGGACAGGCACAAATCCCCAGGGGGTACCTCGGGGTGATGGGAAGCAGAGGCACTTCTATCCCCATCTTGGTTCCTGGTCTCATACATTCTGTCTATTCTACAGCATGTCCCTCTACTGGGCCGTACCTGTGTCTGTCTCCTGCCCCCTCGGCCAGGGTCTCCTGGAGGACAGGACTTATTTTTATTGATGTTTGTGTATAGAATAGCCCCCAATGCTTGGCATACAGTAAGGGTGATGGGGAGGAGAAAGTGCTTTCCTATAGTACTCACATCATGTCTCTGGACAGCCTGACTCAATCCTCAAACAAACATCAGCTGATACCCAAATCAGGACAACGGGTCAGAACGGTAAATTGGAACCATTCCAGAATACCTGGGGCAGAGCAGGGGGTGGCAGAAGGGACAGCTACATTTGGACGACTGAAGAGACAGCAAATTTAAAAACATCACACTACATATCACCCTGTATGTGGTCAGGAAGAGGGAGAGGACCAGGATTTCCAAGGACCTGACCCAGGTGAAGACTAGACTTGGAAGACAAGACCCATTTCCCTGGTGGGCAAGTCTCTCCTTATTCGGAAATCAGGACGGAGAGACAGTCACCAGGGCTCAGAGCAATGAGGCAGGCCTCTGACCCCAGGAAGGCACACTGTTCAGGCTCTGGGAGTGAGGGACATGGTGGGCAGAGGGCACATCTGTGGAGCGTGCTGGGCAATGGCCAGGCCCCTGGCCACAGCCAACCCTGAATATCCTGCCTTGGCCAGAAGGGGCCTGGAGAGGAAGCAGACGCAGAGCCATTGGGGAAGGTCTGAAAACCACAGGAGTCTGCTGAATAAAGCAATGCAATTCACAGGAGACAAAAAAAGAAAAGAAGAAAAAGGAGCCCTCCAGGCCTAGCCAGGAGCAGTCATCATTTGGCGTGAACTTCCAGGAGTCTGCTGACAGACAAAATGTTCCGAGTGACTTTGTGCTGGGACCTGCATGACTGTCCCAGAGCAGGGAAGGTAAGATTGAAAGTGAGGGAAGCAGGCCCTGGTCCCCCGCAGAATGCTGCTGGCTGCCATCTGCTGGTGCTGAGAGGAACTGCACTCCTCCGTGGAAGGCAAAGGGAGGTTTGCTGGGTGAGCGGGTCCTCCTTGCACCTGCGATCTCCCCTGAATGCGGCCTTTCTGATGGACAAGAATTACTGCGCCTGTTTTGCAGATGGAAAGCTGAGGCTCAGGGAGATGATTAATTTCACCAGGAGCAAGCATGGATGAATTCATTGTTACTGAATGATCATCCCTTGTTCTGAATTCACAGGGGCTGGACTAGTCCCTGGGACATAAATGCTTTCTGAATGAATGGCCGAATAAGGCTCGAGTGCTTGTCTTCTGTAATATGTCTAGGAATCCAACAGAACAGAAAAAAGCACACGCACAGATGAGAATGGTAGCCGCGGTCCCAGGTGGCCCTCGGGACATGCCCAGTGCGTGACCCCCTCCACTTCCCTTTTCATCCCGCAGCACGACAAACGCTTGAAAGCCTGAGCTAGCTTTTGCTCCTTTCTGTCCTCTGCCCAGCGCTCAGCTGCCCCAGAGGAGCCACATAAGCAAGAAAGAAGAGATCAAGCCGCATAGGCAGGCTCCACGCTTCAAAGAGACTCACACCAGCCCCAGGTGATGGGTGACAGGCCACCACCGAAGGTTCTGAAGAGCCCTTGCTATTGTGCTACTTCACTCCATCCACCCTGATGCTTCCCGGCTCAGTCCAGGACCTTGCATGTGTAGGGATAAGCAGGCACATCAAGCTTGCACCCGGACTCACTGACACCTCACCCTCCCCTCCCAAGTCACCCCACACCCTTCCCGGATCACACGAGCTTGCCTGCATCTCCGTGCTGCTACTCAGGCAAAAGCTGCACCGGCCATCGACCCTCCCTTCCCTAAGACTAGAATCCGTTACATTTTGAATCTGTGAGCTTCCATGTGCCCATTCTCTTTGGCTGACGCGAATCCCCACCTCAAGCCAACTCCGATTCCACCTTCAGGGCCCGTCCCCAACACACATGCACTGACACTTTTTCCTACCTCAAAGCAGTTCCATTGTTCCTGTATCTGACTACTCAGAGACGGTGTTCAAATTTAATAACATTGCATAAAGCATTTTCACATGTTTGTGCTCCAGCTAAAAGCAACAAGAGTTTGTTAGTGAATAATTAGCAAAAGGAAGACAACTAACAATAAAACCCCTAAGAAAGAGAAAAGAGCTGAAGCTGGCTTGAAAGGGAAAGTGGACATCAGCAGCCACCGCAATCCCAGATTTGGGCACGATCATCTCTCGACACTGCTCAGGCCGGCACCTGGCAGCAGGGGTGATTGGTACTGTGTTTGAGGAAGAGCCGATGAGAAGGCCCTCACTAATGGGGCAAGATGCACAACCAGCCAACCAAAATGTCCCTCATATGATGGTCCAAGCCAGGAGCTGTGAGACCTGAACCCCTGCTGCCCTGCAGAGGCCTCTGTACACTTCTGTCCCGCACTGAGTCTCATTGCCTGCGCTCAGGCTGACCTCTCAGTATCCACCTTAAAAAGACAACTTCAGACTTCCTGGGAGAGGTGTGCCCTGTTATTAAGTGAGTGACTTTAAATGGAAGGGTAAAAAATGACCAAAAAGCAATGATAAATCTACTTATCCCAGACTTCCATCCCCATCTCTAGACCCCAGCGTCCTCCCAGGAAGAGAGGAAGACGCACAGATGCTAGGCCCCTGCCACCCCACCTGCGCAGCGTGGCTTCCCACTGTTTTCATCCTTTCCTGACAGATGAGGAAAGAGGTTCAGAGAGGTCAAGTAAGCTGCCCAAGGGCACCCAGCTTGCTCCAAGGGCATTGGCTCCAGTCGCCCCGCCTACTCCACTATGGCCTCTCACTGCAGCCTGGGGACTGGAGACTGGCGGGTAGGGGCTGCTCATTTTGTTTGCTACTGGTTCTCTAAGTGACTTCTTCTCAGCTCCTAATCCCATGTGGTAGT
Source organism: Aplodontia rufa (assembly GCA_004027875.1). NCBI lineage: Eukaryota > Metazoa > Chordata > Mammalia > Rodentia > Aplodontiidae > Aplodontia > Aplodontia rufa. Next base: position 12,247 of record PVKS010010317.1, on the reverse strand, counting down.
AACATCAACTCTAAAAAGAGTCCCTGCATCTACCAGCAGGGCAGAGAGCCAGGCAGCACATGGGTCCGCCATTCACTCAACAAGCACACTGCTCCACGCGCTCTGAGGCCCCGCCGTGGGCTGCTGAGGGAGGCAAGGCTTGTCCCATCCTGGGCTGACCCCGGGAAACCAGTACTGCCCGCACCTTGACTGGCGGGCGTTCCTCACACCTTGGGATAAAGTACTGATTAAGGTCACCAATAAGCGTGCACCAGCTCTAACCAGACAAACGGGAAGTCGCATTTTACCAAAACTAAGCTCTGGGCCAGCAAACCCTCGGTCTGTTTCCCTGGACAGCATCGTCACAGAGCTCTCAGAAATGTTCATTGTGGGGCTGGAACAGTGGCTCAGCAGTTGTGGTGCTTGCCTGGCATGTGCAAGGACATGGATTCGAACCCCAGCATCACGCACACAACCAAGTGTCGGAGCAACCAAAGACACGTGAAAAACTAAATTAAATTGATTCCTTCTCTCTCACACTGTCCCTCTATCTTTAAAAAGAAAGAAAGAAATGAACAAAGAAAAGAAAATTTAAAAAAGTTCATTGAGTGACACCATGTCACAATAGGAACATGGAGGCAAAGGAGGCCACTGAGCTGCGGTTCTTACGAGCAACAGTGGCTCGGCCACACAGTGGGGCCCTCTCTCCACACAGCTCCCAGCAGTGGTGGAGGTGTTTGCGCCTTTACCGCTCATTTACTTATTCATCAGCAAAGCCGGGTGGCCTGCTGCTAGGTCCCCAGAACTGTCCCAGGCACTGGACGTTCCGCAGCAACAAAATATTTTGGCCAATGCAGGGGAGCCAATGAACAAGCAAAGTAAATCGAGGCCCTTGCGCAACTTACAACAGTCCAGCCTACCTTCTTTCAGCTTTGCCATATCTCAGACTCTGAATTTCGATCTTTTCCCAGGCTAGTGATAGGCAGTTAGGCGTGTTCCCTCTTGAGAAGCTGGGCAGCAGCAGCATCCACAGGCCCCAGTCAGCCCTGCAGCCGCGGGAGACATCACTGACACTCTCCAGCGTGCTGTGCTAAGCCGCCAGGCTTGGAGGGTTAGCGGTATTCAATGCTCCTTGCCGTACTTTCCACCGGTGTGACCCATCGTCATCCAGGAGCCCCTGAGTTGCGACGTAAGATGGTGAGACCATGGAGGAGATATCATAGGACCCAGGAGTGCAGGTGGCACAGGGCGAGGCTCTGAGAACACACGGTGGGCAGAGCTGCTGGACAGTGTGGAGTCAGACCCACTTACCAGGCACCAGGTGCCCCCATGGGAGCCTGCTGGGGGCAGGCCTATTCCTCCTGGGTGGGTAAAGAGCCTTCTCAGACGGCACGGCCCTACAGCCGTGTTGACCAGGCCGTTTCAGGTAAGTGGAATGCCTGCCTGGGACCTCCTCCAGGGTTGGGGCCAGTTTGCTGGTCTGCTCTACTGACAGTGTAAGCGACAGATATGCGGCTTCCCACAGTTCCTGTCCAGCCAAGGTGTCAGCAGTCCTGGTTTCTTCTGAGGCCTCTTCCTGGCTTCAGGTGGCCACCTTCCTACAGCATCCTCTGTGCGAGCACAAGTCCACATCCCAGTTTCCTCTCCCGATGAGGACACCAGCCAGCTGGATTAGGGCTCACGCTAAGGCCTCCTTTTAACCTAATCACCTTTTTACAGGCCCTGTTGAAATTTGGATGTGAGGTGCCCCCAAAAGCTACCGTTGGGGCGGGAGGACTGTGAGGTCTGTGACCTAATCGCTCCATCCTAGTTTGGATGACTGGGTGGTAACTGTAGGCAGGTGGGGTGTGGCTTCCTCCCCTAAGTTGCTCTTTGACAGGTATTTTGGTCACAGTGACACAAAATAGCAGATGCTATCTCCAAATGCACTCACATTGAAAGGTACTGGGGGTTAGAACCTGAATGCATGAATTCTGAGGGGACTATCCAGCCCTACCACCTGGTCACCAAGAGACAGTTGCCTGCCCACTGCCTCCCTCCTCCATTGTCACAGTGGCTTCTTTCACTACTCTGGCACTCATGGCCCCAGCCAGTATCTCCCCTGGTTGCCCGTTACCAGCTACGCCATGGAAGACTCCATTCCCACCCTCCAGGTCCACTTGGACACAAAGCTCCTGTCACCCGTCTCAAGGCTGCTCCACCGCATCACTGCTCGCCTCTCTCCCGCTGACGTTAGCATTTATACTTCAACCAGCACCAAGAGGGTAGACTTTCTCTTCCACCCATGAGTACAGGTGACAAATGAATGAGCCACCATCCAGAGAGACCTTGCAAGGTGGCAGCAGAGGATTCAACACTCACACAGGCTCTTGGAGGCAAACTCAGGGCAGCCCCTGGGCGGCTCCAGCCAATCAGAGCAGACACTACCGAGCCCCCAGGAGCCCAGCTCCCACCATCTCCACCCAGCATTCAGGTGAGAGCACGCTCACTCCACTGGTGTCCCCCTTCCCATCCCACCAACAGGCAGGATGTTCTGCCTCGCTTGGTTTTGCCTTTTCCCTAACACTCTGCAGCAGACCTGACCCCTACAGGGCTGCAGGCCCTCCTGTGAGACCCCAGCTGCCCATTCTGGCCTCATCTCCCGTTATCCCATCCCTGGATCACCTGGCAGACACTCGACGTCCACGGACCCCAAGACACAGGTGCACCATATCTCATGAACCAAAAGAAGGGAAGCATCACTCCATTCTCTGCTATCATACTTTCTTTCTGGATCTCTCCTGGTTAGATGCCCCACCTCCTTCCCAGGTACCAGTGGGTGTCACGGCCTTAAGATGCCCCCATCCCAGGGAGAGTCCAAACGCCAACTGTAGTCTCATGGTGTGGACATGCAGTAATTCCAAATCCTCACCCAATGCCTCACCTTGTGAACATCTTTTGAGCTACCTAGCAGCTCCCGTGTGCAGGAACACCCACACCTTCAGAGAATGTCAATCACTTGGGATTGGGGGTGAAGGTAGTAACGTCCTTACGCTTGGGGATGATGGAAATTCACTGTGGTCCCTCGGTGGGAGCAGGTCCTTCTGGACCATCCTCAAGTCCACCCCAAGAGGAACAGAGTGGAGAGCAGGCTTTGATGTCATCCGTCCAGCCAGCCATCATAAGGTGCAACTCGAGCCTAGCCATTTTGTAGTTGTGTGGTTGGGGTAAGTTGGTTTACTCCCTCAGTTTCCTCATCTGTAAAATAATGGAAATAGTTCCAAGAGCAAGGCATTACTGAGAGGATTCATCTAAACTAAATAGATTAGATAAAATAGAATAATTAACACCCCATTATATAACGAGTATTATTTAGCTGCATAAGTAAGTCTTCAGTAAATTAAACTAAATTTTATACCTTCATTCTATCACTTATTCTTGTGTCACTTTGGGGATGATTTTCTGGGCCCTGATCTTTCATGGGGAAGTTACAAACTACTCCTGCTAACCATCTCTTGTGTAGGTGGGGCAGCCTGGAGGTACCTACCTGCCCTCCCAGCATGGTGGCATGCCCTGTGGCCTCTCTTCCACTAGGCAGGAGCTGGGAGAGCAGGAGGCTTGTGTAACATGCCCCTCCCACACCACCTGGGAGCCAAGGAGCTAGCCAAAGTGATTCTTGAATTCCCCTGGAGCCCAGTGCAATTTTAGGAAATGACCCAATATCCTTCAAGCCACCATCAACTGATGGTCACCACATCCACCAGGCTAAGCCCCATGCTGGGGCCCAAGATCACCATGTTCCTACCCAGTTCGAGGCCAGCTCCAGAAAGCAGACCTCCCCTGAGTGAGTTACAGACCTGTCAACAGGAGCTGGGAATGCTCCCAGGGAAACAGATCGACCCTTCTCAGGCCACAGGCATAGTGCCAGGAGAGCTAGGCACGCGGTGCAGCTGGAGGCTGGCCGGGCCAGAACACACTTGCCCAATTGTGTGGGAACCAATGGAGAAAGAGCATCTGCTCTGAGATGCACAAAGCTGCCATCGGCCCCTCTCCAGGGGCCACGCAAGGACAGCCAGGGACTGTTCCTAGGCCAGCACTGCCGGAACATCGGGACCTTCCCACGGGTCTCCTGTCAACTTTTGCAGAAACCAGCGAGTGAATGGAGGTACCGCCTCGAGAACGACTTCCATGGCCACTGTGTGTGTCCCATTTTCCTGGGTGAGGCCCTCTCTCACCCTTCATCATCCCAGATGTCACTGGAACAGGCACAATCTGTCCTGCTCATTGGGAGCAGAGACTCATAGACTCTTAGGACCAGCAGGGACTCAGCATTCACCATAGCCAGTGGTTCCCCAACTCCAGGCTCTCTCAGAATGTCCTCCTCCCCGGTCCCTGTAACTCCTGATCCAACAGGTCTACAGCTGGACCTGGGGGTCTGCGTTCCAATGAGTTCACATTAGAGAACCAGTGACTAGGCCAATCCATTAGCACAAGGAAGGGGCTGTCCCCGAGGGACACTCAGGGCAGGGCTGAGCCCTCCAACAGGAAACCTGGCTTCCTCCTTTTGTGACTCCTTTCGCTGATGGCCATGTCAGAAGCCGCATGAATGAGCAGGGGATCTGTTCTGATGTGAATTCAAAAAGAGTCCCCAAATATCTAAATAGAGAAATAGGGTGTGCAGTGGTGGGGGCCAGGCCAGGGGCATGGAGAAGGCCTGTGGCACACTGTGGCCTTGGTGAAAGGGATCAACAAGGACTAGGACAAGGAATCTCTTGAGACCGTACATTACTGGGCAGAAACTGGGAAACCACTGAGGGGTTGAGACTGCAGGATGACGGCTTTGGGGCATACCGGCAAGAAGCTCCAGCAGTCGGACGCTTAGGACAGGACATGTGGGACTGTGCCTGGAACCAGAGGCCTGTCGCGTGCTGGACATGCAGGAAATGCTGCACCCGCAGTGGATTCAAGTCCCTGGCCAGCTGCACTGGTGGCCTTCAATCCCCCTACCTTGAGACCTGAGAACTGTGTGACAAGCAGAGAGCTTATTGTGGCACCTGACATAAAATAGATCTCCGTAAACCACACACACAGTGGTGGCCATTGCTTCTCCCAGATACCGTCTGAAGATTTTCATGATAGATTGAAGATAGTGCAAAGGCCACAGTGCCTCCTCCATTGGGTGAGAACCCTGGAAATGCCAACCTGGCTCCTGCCCAGGGTTGGGTGGGGAAGAGGTACGTCCAGCACCTTCACACCTCCTTGGGGCCGGAGCCATTGAAGTCCAGCCCATCCAGGCTGTTGCAGACCTGGAAAGCCACAAGTTGCTGTGTTTAGAACTGGCCTCACTGGGGGACGGAGGCAAAGCACCCATACCAATCTACCCCCAGCTGGGGCCAGGAGGAGGGAGCGGGGGACCCCACTGAGTGGGAAGTTAAAGATAGGTGAAACCAGACTGGAGGAACTGTCTCTCTGAGACACAGGGATAGATAACGGGATGCCGCCCAGTCCTGAAAATCCTGTTTGCCATCAGTAGGAAGGTGATGAGCAGGGAGGCCGGGAACCTTGAACCTAGAGACCAAACAGGTGGGCTGGAGAAAGGGCAGCTCAGAGCTGCGAATGCCCCCACGTTCGCACTGGAGAGAACGGGCAAAAGCAACGATCGAGTTTGCGCAGAAGCACAGTTCAGTGATGCAGATGAGCAACAGGCACATGTGAATTTTGTTTTATAATTTTGTCTCCCTAACTTGGGTTTTTTCCTATGCTCATTTATTCATTAAGTAATACTAGCAAGCACCTAGATGATGTTTTGGGGCCAGGTTCTGGCCCAAGAATTCTTAAAAGTTAATTCATGGAATCTGCTCCACAATCTACAGGTGTCATCTCCATTCTAAGGACAAAGGAACCAAGAAGTGAGGCAATTTGTCCAAAGACACAGGTGATCAGCGCAGGCTGCTGGCTCCTGAGTCACTGCTTGCAAGCACACCTGTCCCTCCCCTAAGCTACGCCCCCAGACCTCTACTGTATCATGTCACACAACACCATGATTACTGACTTGTTGGTCTCTCTCCTCTCCCGTCCCTACCACCAGGCTACAAGCTCCCTAAAGTCTGTGATGTGTTCTGCGTGGTCATCCACTGTGCATTAGCTTAGCACAGACCTGGAACAAATGCCAAATAAAGAAATGCGTGAAGAAAGAGATCTGCGGGGGGGAAAGCCCACATAGTTTGTGGGACTACAGAGGAAGGAGATCCAGTACGGATTGAATGCACACTCTGTGTTGGGAAGTTTACATATGTCACCATTTTTAGACTTTGGGGTAGCCCAAGGAAGAAAAATCAGCCCTATTTTACAGATGAGGAAACTGAGACTCAGAAAGATTAAATAATATCCCCAATCGTTCATTATTCTTATATTCATCGGTGTCAGAAACAAATCACAAAAGGTTTTGTAGAACTAGTTTAGGGGATATCCTTTCTAGCGTAATTTCTCTGGGCTGTCTGCACTTCCTGAGCATCTCTGTGTTATTTTCCTACTCCATAAGCTGCACAAAATGGACAGTATGCAGACGATTTCTGTCCACGGAATGCAAACGAACTTCGGTTCTTAAAGATACAATTGATTATTGCCCTTATTTTGGGCAGTAAGGATCTCTGTTCCTTGGGATCTCCACTTGCTCCTCTTACGTATTTATTTGCAATTTTTTCCGTATATTCTTTTCTTATATTTGTATGTTCTTTGAATTCTCCATAGAATATGGTTTTACATTTTTTTTAATTTCCTCATTAATTAATGAGTGAAACAAAATCTTTGACATATATTCAGTGCATATTTCCATGAAGTGATGATTCCACCTTTATTTTTATATCAATTAGTATGCAAACCGTTTCTGATTAATTGCATACACACACACAGACACACACACACATCAATGCTGATAACAAGTTCTCACTCTTTAAGCTTTCCGTCAAAAGCAAACTGACCTTGGGAGAAAGCTTGAAAACGGGCTGGGCTGTCGGTCAGCAGGAGAGCATGTGCTTAGCATGCTTAAGGCCCCAGGTTCAATCCGCAGCGTGCACACACAAACACACACATATGAATACTTTGAAGCTACACAAATTTAAAATTGTCTTTTAAAAACTATACTTCTCAATATGGCCTAACGAGGACTGAATCAGGAAGGTTTGGCTTGAGTATCATGGCAGACCAGTCATTTTTGTTCCAAATATTTTCCAAGTTTGCCTGCCTCCACCAGATCCAAAGGGCTTGAGCCATGCACTTCCATCTGCTTCTCAGAGCAAACTGGCCCATGGTCAGGGCCGGACAATTCAGGCTGAACTGGATTGAGCTGGACCGAACTGAACCTGAGCTCCCTCTCCTACCCCTCTCCAGGAATACTGGCCTCCCAGTCACCAGCTCCCAGCAAACGGAGGATGGTGAAATCCTCAGAAGCTTTGCAAGGCAGAAAGGATGGCCGCCACAGTCAGCAGGCCCCAGGCTAACCGCTCCAATGTTCCCACACCCTCTGCACACGCATGGGGCTATGTGACTTGATAGGATGCTGCTGGAGCCAGACACCCACAGTGAAAGTCCTGGTACAGCACTCCGTACTCTTCTGAGCTTCCACTTTATCATCTGTGCTGGCTGATTTTATGACAACTTGGCTGGACTATGGTGTCCACCGTCTGGTCAAACATCAGTCTAGATATTGCCGTAAGAGCATTTCTTAGATGTGATTAACATTTGAATTACCAGATGGAGTACAGCAGATACTCCTCCGTAATGTGGATGAGCCTCCTCCAATCGACTGAAGGCCTTAACAAGAAAGCACTGACCACTTTGAGGAAGAAGAAATTCTCCAGGCTGCCTTGACCTTGACCTTGACCTTGACCTTGAGCTGCAACATCAGCTCTTGCCTCAGTCTCCAGCTTGTTGGCTTGCCCTGCAGACCTCAGACTGACACCTTGCCTAAACTAATCGCCCACCCTCATCCCCTTCACCACCTGCCTCTGTCTCTGACTCTGTCTCTTTCTTTCTCTCTCTCTCTGACATTTCCTTTCTAAAAGAATATTAAATGAGAGACCAAACAGACTACACAATTGCATTTTCTGGCATGTGGAGAAGCAACAGAAATTTACTTTCTTCGACTCAAAAAACATCCACTGCCTGGCCAGCACCCTCTGAATAAATGAAGGGCTACACAGGGTGAAAAATAGAAGATTCAAGAGCCTGGGGTGTGGGCGATGGGGGGAGTAAGTCTGGTTTAAGAAGATATGCATATCATATAGTTACTTGATATGCATTTATGATGGTATAATAACTCAACTCCTTAATAAATTTTTTTAAAAAAGGAAGCTACACAGTGACATGAAGCATCTTCTGCTCTCTGCTGCGTGGCCACTTCACTCCAATGGACATCAAGTGTCCTTAGCTAAGTAGAAAACTCAATCCATCCATAACGCACTTAACTGTTGCACAAGTGACACAAGGTGAACATGTTTACTAGAATTCCACACTGCTTGAGGACCACGTTAGCAACGCAGAGGATTAACAAGTGGAGCAAGCAGGTTGCTGGAATAGGATCTGGCTGTTCACCGCCACCTGTAGACCCAGCCCAACCTCGGCCTCTCCACCGATCAAATGCAGAACAAAACCAATAGGGTGACTGCTGTCACCAGATTTTGGGATGCAGGTTCAATTGTGCAAACATGCCTCTGAATTCACCTGCTGCAGTTCAAAGCAGCCCTGGGAAGATTATACAGTGGCCCCAAATATGCTTCTAAGAACACTCCCAAGGCATGGGCACTCTTCAGTCTCATTTCCACTTTTTTCACGTAAAAACTAAAGTCCAAATAAACTGAAGTATAAAATAATCCTCTTGCTGATGTTTCCTCTGCTCAGTGCTGGAGAGGAGTTCCTGAAGGAAGTAGGTTTCAGGTGGATTTCTTCCACAGCTATGGTTTCCTACCTGCCTTCTGGGGTGGGTTATTTCTTAGAACCTGTAAAGGGGCTCAACAGAGCCATGAGGTTGCCTCGGTACCACACCCTTCTCTCAGGAAAATCCAAAGCCTCTAGAAGAGTCTCACGGCACCATAGTGGTGGCAGGAGCAATTCACATTAAAACCCAAGCACGCACGGTGCCAGGCACCCAGGGAAGAGGGTGGAGAAAAGTAAACACACATAAAGGTCAAGCCCGGTGATTCTGCCTTGCCAGTTGCTTGGTGCGTTTTCTGTGAACACAAATTCAACAGGAAGGCCCTGTTTTCCAGAAGGTTCCTGATGACAGTGGTAAATTGACCACTCCCCAGACACCAGCTGCCTGTGGGTGCTTTAGACCCTCCACGATTATCAGAGTGCAGGGTGCAATGGTTCCAATCAGGTGGCCCCACAAAGGTGGGGAGTGTAGGTTCAGAGTCAGTTCAATTGGTCTTAGGTGGGACTTGGGCACCCATTAAGTTTTAAGATCTACTCCCCACACCAATTAATCCTGAAATACAATCAAGGTTGAGAATCCTTGGTGCTGAGACCCAGGAGATGGCCCGATCTGAATACTTCTCACCAGCCTCAGCTATGGCTGTTGCTCGGGTGGGGACTCACAGCCGCTTGGTGCAGGGCAAGTGAGGCCCCAGGCCCCATGGAGAGAGGTCAGGGGAGGCCACGTACCCCAGCAGAGCCTCCTTCCCTTCATGGAAAACTCATAGCGCGTTCTCAAAGATTCCCAGCCAACATGTGCCAGAATGCACCAACTGCCTCCCCGCCCCGCGTTGCAGAGCATGGAGAACTAACACCCTGGACCTATGCACGCATTGTGCAGATGCTCGCATCACTGCAGACTCAGGAGGCCCTCCTCACCCTGCAAACTCCCCTCTCCCACCTGCCCCGGCACAGCCACTGCTGCGCCCACCCAGTTCTGCAGCTGTCTCTCAGGGGACGTAAGTTCCTCAGACCCCTAACACCTGACGTTGGATCAGCCACACAGGAGGCCTTCAAGGTATCTCTTTTTCCTCCAAATGCCTTTTTTTTTTTTACTGCTTTTTTTAATTGAGAAATTTATTTTTTGAACAACCATACAAGTTTTTAACAAAATAATATAAAATGTATATAGATTCTGAAGATTAGATTTATCCCCAACAGTGCCCCCCAGTTACCCACCCTTGTCCCTCCCTTCCCCTTCCCACAATACCTCTAAAAATGCATTAGGTTGTGTAACATTACACCTTATCTGGATTTAACACATGATACTAGACCTCCTTTCTCAGTGGCCAGGGTCTAGCTCCAGCCTCCACAGATGAGTGGAGACATTTCACCCTTGCTTCTCTGGGTTATGCTAACTTCACTCATGATTTCTTCCATCGCCATCCGTTTACCTTCAAAGGCAGCAATATCACTGTTTCCAATTGCCTTCTTCACTGCCTGGTGCAACACAAAGCTCTGAATGCCACTCAGACAAACTCAAGACCACTGTTTCAAAGGCTTGCTCCAGGCACTCCAAAGATTGGCCACCAGGGTAAGGAAAAGCCATCGCCCTAGAGAAGGTGACTAGAGGAGGACACCTGCCCTATGGAAGAGACAGGTGCAGAAGGATGCACAAGTGCCACTGTCCCTCCCCCGCGGTCCACTTCTCTACCCGCACCCCTTGTTATTGCTTTGGTCTTCACCCCTTCATTTAGTCGGCTTGCTTTCTGCAGCCATCAGTCTCTGGTTTTTCCAAATTCAAGAAATGTACTCACAAACAACACCCACACATTGCCCCACTGCCCCTCCACACCGCACCCCCTGCTCCCCAGAGACACCCACACATCACCCTACCGCCCCTCCACACCGCACTCTCTGCTCCGCAGAGACACCCTTCAACCCTTCTGTGTATTCTGGTGTTTATGTTTCAAAATAACACAAACAGCCAATATTTTTATTAACCAAATCAAGACACTTCCTTACTATCGTATGACAAATTAAGCTTTCTCTTTCACATCTGCGCGTTCCCATCACCAAGCCTCCGAGAACAGCAATGGACGAACTTTTATGGCCATCATTTTGGGTTTTCTGGGGTTAAAATGCTCCTTTCTTATTACTCATTATTTTTTCAAGCTATTACTAATTCCTCCCCCGCACCACCCCCAAAATGGCATGGGAGGAAAGGTCCTCTGGTGGCATTTTCCACTGTTAAATATGTTTCATCTGCTTTCCACCCCTGGAAAGCTTCCCGCTAAAGGGCCAGCTCTGACCCTCACAGCCTCCTTCTGAAGTCCTCCCTGCCGCTCTCCTTGGTTGAGGCCTGCTTGCCAGACCCCACAGGGATTGCTCTCTTATTCTCTGGCTTATTTTTTTAATGGTGTCCATTTCTCATTTATGAGCACAATATGCTATCCTTCCAAAGACATTTGTTGAGAATTTTCTGCTGATTCCTCCATCTCGGTGGTGATGATAGCAGTGAGGACATCCTGTGTAGTTGCTTGTTTGCTCCGATTTCTGCTGGGGACTTCCTGCCAACGTCTGGGAAAGCTTCGTGTCTAGACCTCAGGGAGATGCACACAAACCTTGCGATCTCAGAGAGATGCACACAAACCTTGCGACCTCAGAGAGATGCCCACAAACCTTGCGACCTCAGAGAGATGCCCACAAACCTTGCGACCTCAGAGAGATGCACACAAACCTTGCGACCTCAGAGAGATGCACACAAACCTTGTGTGCTGGGGTGTGCTGTCTGTGGACGAGCCGGGGGATGCAGAGAGGGTGGATGTGGGTGTGTGAGTGCGTGTGTGCATGTGGTATATGTGTGCATGCACTGCAGGCATGTATCTGAGAGGGTGTCTCTGTGTCTCAGGGGATTGGGAAGGGGCAGTTCATGAGTCTGTGTATGTGCATGTGCGAGGTGACTGTGAACTGTGTGCATTGAGATGGGGAATTGTGGGCATATGGTGTGTGTGTGTGCGTGTGTGTGTGTACACCTTGGGGTGTGTGGGAGGCTGGAATGTGGGTTTGTGTTCATGGTGTCTGGGACACCTGTGTGTGAATGTGTGGATGGAAGTCTTATTATCTCAGGGGGTTGCAGGGGTGGAGCTATGTGAGAATCCATATCAATATGTGTGATGTGGGGGCATCTTGGAATGAGGTGTGGGTGTATAGTGTGTGTCTGTGGCTGTGGGGTGTCTTAGGATGGGGTATGGTGTGTGGGGTGTGTCTGTAGCTATTGGGGAATGTCTTGGGGTGGGGTATGGATGTATGGTGTTTGTGGCTGTGGGGGTGTCTTGAGATGGGGTACTGTGTGTGGGACTGTGTCTGTGGTTGGGGG
>PVKS010010316.1:0-60630 GCA_004027875.1 Aplodontia rufa | reverse complement strand
GCTGTACCAGTCTGCAGCTCCACCAACAGTGTGTTAGTGTGCCTATCTCTCCACAGCCCCTCCAGCATCTATTGTTGTTTATTTTCTTCATCTTTGCCATTCTGACTGGTGTAAGGTGATATCTTAATGTGGTTTTCATTTGCATTTCTCTGATTACTAATGATTTAGAGCACTTTCTCGTGTATTCATTGGCTTGATCTTCAACTTGAGATGGGTGTGAGATCTGCCAGTTCCTGAGATGCCTCAAGCCATCTTTCCTATTGTCTCTGGATAAGGTATTCAGCATTTCTTTAGTGGTTGCAATCTCCTTAACCACAACTTCTTTACCCACCATTTTACTCCCACTTTTCTGTCCAAGCTGCAAGTTTTTCAAGTCTTTCTGCTCTACTTTCTGTTCCTGCTTATCATAGTAAATTTGGCTACAAGCTGTCAGCAATATTTGTGCCACCCTGAGTACTGTGCTGCCTTGAATTGAATTCAGCCTTGCAGAAAGTCTCAGGACATCGGCAAAACATAGAAAACTTTTTTTTGCCAGAACATAATATGAGTGGCCTCTAATTCAATTTCCAATGGAGTTCTCTTTCTGTTCTGAAACTTCATGAGCCCAGTCTTTACTCTCCACAACCCTTTCAGTATTCTGGTCTTTTAAACTCCCACCAGAACTGCCCATTAAGCTCCATTGATAAGGTTCTAAAGCTTTTCCAGCTTGCATCTCTAAACTTTCCACACTTCCACAAACCAGCTCCAAAGGCTTCTGAACACATGATCAGGTTAGTCACAACAATGACCCTGCTTCTCGGTACCACTTTGTTTTAATAAGTTTTTCCCATCACTGTGACCAAAAGACCTGACAAGAACTATTAGAGAAGTAAGAGTTTATTTGACTCATGATTTCAGAGGTCCAATGGACAGCCAACTCCATTTCTCTGGGCCCGAGGTGAGGCAGAACATCATTATAGAAGAGTGTGGAGGAGGAAACAGCTCAGGACATGGCAATCAAAAAGAAGAGCGAGAGAGAGAGAGCTTTGTTCACTGGAACAAAATACAAACCCCAAAGTCACACTTCCAGAGACCTACCTCCTCCAGCTACATCTTAACCCGCCCACAGTTACCAAGTTAATACACATCAGTGGATCAATCCACTGATTAGGCTATAATTCTCACAATCTAATCATTTCACCTCTGAATATTCTTGCATTATCTCAAACATAAATTTTTGGGATATACCTCATATCTAACAATGTGCGCTAGAGATAGAAATTGTTTCTGTTTGAATCACCAAAAGACACAGAAATAGTTCTTGCCATGTAAATTACTGGCAATGTTGGCATGGATGTGGGTACACAGGTGCAAAGCTGCATTACTGGGGTAGAGAAGGTCAGGACATGGCATTGCTGTAATGAGAAACTCCCTTGGTTCAGAGGGTCCCAGGAAAGCCTGTCTTCTGTTCAGAGCATCCCCAAGCCTTTTCTCTGGAAGCTGTTGCACAAACTGGAACAGTACTAACGCTAAGCAGCCCCAAGCTCTAGACTTTGGTTTTCCAATACTACAGGTGTTACCTTCCCCAGTCCACTTTATCCAGTTACCTTCTCTTTGCTCCGACGCTCCAGTATTATATCTTCCCTGAAACACACATGCTGATCTCAACACAGTTACTTTTGAGACCTCCCCTTCATTCTTCCAGCACACAGAGCAACTCTCCTTGGATTCACGAGCACACTTCCTCCAGCCTGCCTTCCTTAGCTCTCCTCTCTCACATGATTTAAGATCCAATTGAAGTACCACCACCCCTTGGAAGCTTTTCCTAACCACTGGGGCAGGTTTCTCATCCCTCTGCTGGGTTACAAATCTATCTGGAAAACCTCTGTTCTCCCGGTGGTCACCGTCCACCACAGTTTGGTCTCTGATGAGTCTCTCTGGACAGTCTATGAGGCCCTGTGGCTGGCACATGAAAGTGTTCAATTGTCATTTGTGGGTAACAGTCATTTGCAGTGTCAGAAGCAACAATGTTGGCAGTTGAGGATCCCTAAAGCATCTCCAAGTCCAGAATATATAACTCTGGGAGGCTCATCCAGCAGGTATTCCAAGGGAGGGAAATTAGCCTGTCCTCAGTCATACCACCCCGGGGTAAATTCTTAAGCCTTAGTCTGAGTGACACAAATTCTGAAAACTGGGTCATCAATGTCATTTGCCCCTAGGATTTTTGACCTTTTTATTCTGAATCAAGTCATGCTCTATAAGCCTAACAGCCATATCCCTGGAGAGATAGGGAAATGGTTCTTGCTTTGTGCAGTGCCTAAGAACTGAGACCTCAAGAAAGGAGGCCAGAATAATCAGTGATAAGCTGCCCTTCAGCAGCAGAGTGGGCTAACAATAATAACAATAATGGGTTATGTCAGCTAGGTAAGACAAGCAGGTGGGCCCCAGGAATCACTAATTTTAACTGGGTCAAGTGTATTGGGTTAGTACAAAAAAATATATTCAGTATCCTGTTATTCTGATGGCTATATATTATTTCACAATTATTAGCAATTGTATGTCAAGTACCTTTCAGAAGTGGAAAAACATCTTTCCCGCTAAATGCTCTAGATTATGTTCATAACCACAAACACCAAGTTAATTGAAAGTTTGACAAAATTAACTAGCATGTCACAAAATTAAGTTTTATCCCATCCAAATCCTTCCTGCAACAATTACATTCTGGGGGGTTTTTCCCCTGCAGTTTGTCAAATAAAAATGGCTAAATATTAAAACACAATTCTCCTCACGTCATTACCGCGGATTTACTCTGCTGTTGCAAGATTTCATGATAAAGGTGATGACAGTCTATATAAAACATTGTTATAGGAATACGTCCTTTGAAAGTTGCAATTTAACAGCTTTTGCAATGGCTTCTAAGTCCATAAGCTTGGGTAGACGCCTGGCGCTCTGGCGCCCCCTAGGAGTCTCGCTTGGAACAAGCACCCATTTCTCAAACTGCAAGAGAGTTCTCTTAACTAAAAATGAAGAACCAACGGCAAAGACTTATGTTTACACTCCCCAAAAAGACATTCCTTTTGAGTGTCCCTCTGCACACTACCCAGATGATAAAGCTGGGCAAAAATGCTACACTGACCAGTGATCAGACCTACTCCATGTATAACATTGTAGTAAACAGAAGACCGGTCTGGGGACTTCAAGAATTGTTTTTGATACAAAATCCGGCTCTAATTTCAAAGTCAAGGTCTCTGTGGTTATTTAAGGAACAAATGTAACTCTGAGGGATTTGTTTTGTTTCCTTTAATTTTCCAATGAAATCAGACCCTATTCTTGGGTGTCAAAACAGATACTATGCAGCTACAAGAAGGTGATACAGGAGAAAAGAAAGAGTAAGTGACAATTGTGGCACAGTTTATCGTACAAAGGGTCGAGCCACAGCCTGAGCAATGGTGATAGAAAAGCTAATAAGAAAACGAAGGCGGTGTGTGTTGGCAGGGCTGCCATGGAAACCAGGGCCCTCCATACTTTTGCCTTTGGTCTCTTTTTCTTTCAAAATGCCCAGTTATGGACTGTTATTTATTTTATTTGCCACAAGAAAGGGGGAACTAAATTGGTGTTCCCATTCTAAAAAGATATTATATGTTTATAAAAGAAAGACAAATGCTTGTGAGAGAGAGAGAGAGAGAGAGAACAAGCCAGAAGCTGCTTGCTGGATGGAGGTGGCAGGGGAAAAAGTCTTGATTTGTTATTACTCCCGCGAACGGCACAGGTCTCCTCTATGACTGCTATCCGTTTCCTAAAGTAACTACACAATTTCAACAAACGCTTAGAAATGCCTCCTGTGGTGGCCTCACTGGTTCCCGCTGTTCATCCATAAACTCTGAAAGAGCCACGAAAAGTTTCTCAGTCCAATCCTGGACAATCAGCGTCCTCTGTTGGTCACCTAAGGAAGGAGCGCGCAGACAACAAGGCAGAGTCCCGCGCAGGAGAGAAAGCAGACACCAGTCACAAAGACCTCAAGGGCACAATTGTGCCCAGGTTTTAAACTCTACTGCAAAGTGTTCGGATTGCCCAGATTAAAGACATCTGAACGCACCGGAAATAACTTAGTACAAGGATACAAAAAGGCCATCAAAAAATGAATGTGAAAATCACCAAATTTAAAGAGTACTTGATTATGAATTATGCTTCAATAGTGCCCGCTGTAGGTAGTATTTTTGTCGAGGATGTAAACTCTATTTGAAAAAGGAATTAAACAGAAAACCTAAAAGAAGAACTGTTGGGATCTAAAAATCTCCAAAACCCTTGCCTTAAAGACGAATTCGCTATCAATCCGCTCTGCTGAGGACTTATCTGCAAAAGCAGCGTGAGTCCTGTTGTCTTCGAGAAACAAGCTGAGAAACAAGCCTGTAAACCGGTGAAGGCCTCCTGCCCTACTGCAGAGCACGCACTCGGGTCTCTGGGGATTCGAATGGATCAGCGGGTTGCAGATTAAACCCTGCAGCGCCTCGCTCCCCGAGACACCGTTGAGAATTGGGTATTCTCATTCAGAAATGTCCCAACACAACATGCCCAACACGGGGATTTAAATTTTAGAAAGTTTTGCAAATGACACTACAATGAAGAGCAATGCATGCCAATTTCCCTGACATTTGTTAGCCGCGGGGCGACCTCAATACTGGCGTGGAGAGGGGGTAAGTGCGGCGGCGTCGGGGAGGACAGGGGCGCCGAGTTGGCTGGGAATGACTGAGGTGATTAGAGGCACCGAGGTAGCCTGAGGTGCCGAAGAGGCTGGGAAGCCAGGGGCACAGTGGTTTCCGTGAGCAACCGGATGGCCTTGGCGCCGGACGTGCGCGTTGGGAGCAGGTGCCCGTGCAAGACACTCAATGCGCGCCCCCGCGCTTGGACCCCGCAGCACAGGGCGAGGCGCGGGCCCCCAGAGTAGTGCTAGCGCCGGCCCGCCCCCCTCCGACTCCTGGGCGCGCCGTTCCGGGGCGTGTCCTCGGCTACCCCTGCTCCTATATAGCGGTTGGTGCGCCCAGGCTGCCCAGATGCGAGCTCTGCGGCTAGGTGCTGAGGACCTGTTTTGCCTGCTCGGATCCTGCTGCCTCGCACCGCGTTCGGTCTCCCAATCCCCGTGTGTTCCGGCCTGCTGAGCAGCGGGCCCTCTCCACGGGGGCCATGCATCGGGCGCGCCCGGCGCTCTGGGTAGCTGCGCTGACCGCATTGACGCTTCTCCGCGGACCGCCAGTGGCGCGGGCCGGAGCGGGCGCGGTGGGCGCGGGCCCCGTAGTGCGCTGCGAGCCATGCGACGCGCGTGCGCTGGCCCAGTGCGCGCCTCCGCCCACAGCGCCCGCGTGCGCAGAGCTGGTGCGCGAACCAGGCTGTGGCTGCTGCTTGACGTGCGCGCTGCGCGAGGGCCAGCCGTGCGGCGTTTACACCGAGCGCTGTGGCGCGGGCCTCCGCTGCCAGCCGCCACCCGGCGAGCCGCGCCCGCTGCAGGCACTGCTGGACGGCCGCGGGTTCTGTGCTAATGCCAGCGCTGCTGGCCGTCTGCGCGCCTACCTGCTGCCGGCACCGTCCTCTCCAGGTGAGCTCTCCGCGACCAGGCTCATGGCACCCAACACCCGGGGACCCACTGAGAAAGTCTTGGGGGGGGGGCGGGGAAGAGGTGTGCTTCTGTCGGAGACTCAACACTTCTCGTCTCGAAGGTTGTAATGGGTAGCGGGGCCTCTGGTAGATGAAGGCTCTTGCCTGAGGTACCCTCCGCAGGCAGACTTTTTCTGGTAAATTACAAAACGCTTTCGGTGATATTGGGTAGAGGGTTTCTTTGGTGTGCACCGTGGGTACCGAGACTGCTGAGTTCTAGGGCTGAGAATGTGGCCCGTTTGTAGAGCGCTACGCCTAGCATGCGTGAGGACCAGGATTCGATTTCCCAGCACCTCAAAAAAAAGGAAGAATCTGAACACAGGAAATTCCCCTTGCCCAGTTCGGAGATGCAGGTGTGGACTGGGCAGCCCAACTCTGGAACTTGGCTTCCATTCTCCACGAGGGAGGGAGCCGGTCAGTCACGGGGAGGCGCGGAAGCAAGAACGCAGGGGCCAATTTGAACTGCGGGAGGTGGGCATGCAAGTCGTATGAAATGATACATGTCTAAAAAATACTAACATTTGTATAACCTTTGGTTTGGAAGACAATGAGATGCCCTCTTGGGTCCAGAAGCAGCTGAGATGGGATTGCGGTTGAAAAACCTGAGGTTCAAAAAGAAATGACCTCTCAAGGTCACCCACGGGAAGCACTTGTACACACTGCCCCACCCCACACCTGCGAGGCGGACAGACAAATTAATAATAATAATAAGCAAGCCTAGGTGTGTGGGGAGAATGCAGACCTAGCCGATTTCAACGGCAGAGAAGGGAGTTGGAATCACTCAGAGGACTGTTTCTCTCCTTATTCCAAAGTGGAAGGAATGAGGTATAGATGAAGGGGCCTCCCAAAAGAGGAAAAAATGCAAACGTTCGGCAGTTCCCTCTCCTAGCTCAACCACTATCAGGCAGAAGGCAACTCTGTTTAAGGACATCACATTGTTCCCTTGAAAAAAAGTTTAGGGGCTCCGCGGTTACAGCACTTGCCCCGCAGGCACAGGTACACGGGTTTGAACCCCAGCACCCACGTACACAACTGTCAGAGCAATGAAAGCCATGTGGAAAACTAAATAAAAATTCATTCTCTCCCTCCCTCCCTCTCTCTCTCTCTCTCTCTCCCCCCTCTTTAAAAAAAAAAAGTTTAAATGGATTTGGCAGCTGTTCTAAATTTCAAGCATGCTTAGCCTGTCTCACTTAGTTATATGAGGAAAGTTCTTCCCCTGCACAGCTGAAGGCTGAGAGAATTCCTCTAGCCCTGTCCCCCACCCCCACCCCACCAGCATGCTGTACAGATGGTACTGGGCAAGCCCCCATCCAGGGCTAGCAAAATGAACAGTCTTCTTTATAATTTCTGAGGTTGTAGTTACACTATTCCATTTCATCCCTAAGAAACCAGATTAGCAGACAGGCAAGATTTCAGTGGTTTCATTAGTGCAAGCCAATTGTCTGAGTGCCCTTCTCTTGATTGTGGACCTTATTGTTAGAGTGCATTTTGGCACATTCAAAAAGTGATCTTATAAGTTCTTATAAACATTTCTATTCCTTAGGCTTTAATAATCATTATGATTATCACTTTTGTAGCTCAGTAGTACTTATCTATTGGTTGATGTGGGGTCTTATAAAATTATAAAAAGATCTAAGTGACTTCTAAAATGCATTTGGTAGGAAGTAAAATTTATATGATGATCAAAAGCCACAATTCTCTTGGTCAAATAGAACTGTTTTCTCTTCTTGCTAAAGTCAGCAGTCAAGCATTAAAAGAAACAAAGGAAGTTTAAGAAATTACTCAGGGTTCTTGGAAAAGAAATGCAAATATGTTTATTTACATATCCTTAGCATCTCTATTGTTACAGTACTTCCTTGGAAAAGAGGAAACTACTAAAATTAAAAGATGTTAAATCCAAATTGATCAATTATGAATCTTTTCTATCAGATTCCAGCTTAGACCCTGGAAATTTGTATTCCCTGGGGTACAAAACACCTTGGGGACTTCAGGGAGCTTTTAGTAGGTGAGAAAACTGAGCCCCAGAGGGGGGTGGGGCTTCCCACAAATCTCCCCAGGAGTGAACCCACAGGTAGGGGGAGAGAGAGAATCTGCATCCCAATTACTCTGCCCTGTGGTAGTTTTCAGGGAATCAGGGATTAGGTCCTCTGGACCAAGAGCCAGAGGCCATGCCCGCTTCCCTGAGGGCAGGCTGCCACTGCCAGGCATATGCCCTGAAGGCAAGAAACAGTTCTGCAGGAATAGATTCAGAATCAGATGGTCAACTGACCAGCCCCCCTGATAAGAAGAAGCATTAAGGTCCTGACTGTGGGTAAAGGAATTCCATGATAGTTACCTGCTGTTAACACTGACACCCTTTGGGGGTGTATGCTCAGATGCACCCAGCTTGGAAGCATCTCAAGTCCATTCCTGGAAGGGAGATAGAGTGAGGATTCTGGCTACACATCCAGCACCAATTGAATCATATACTTGAAGGCTCAATTAAACTTAACATTGTAGTATCCATGTCAATAATTGGGCTTCCTTTATGAGCATTTTTATAAAAGAGGAGTCTGCAAGAGGTGAGTTTATTTCCCCAACCCCAAAGAATGAACATGCTTTGGCACTTAGAGATCTACTCTGAGTGGCACTTTGGTGCCATTTGCCTCTGACCCAGGTGCTACTCTGCTGACTGGGAGGTGGGTGATACTCACCCAGTAATGTGCCCCTGGAGAAGCACAAGTTTTGCATGGACCTTCAGTTTTAGTGATGGTACAGAAAGGAAACAAGCCCCAATGTGTCCGCATGATTCTGGGTCCTGAAATAAGAACTTTTGTAGTTAGAATCATTTTCCCATCGGAGCTGGGGGAAGAGCTCAGAATAGTGCTGGGAGCTTGGAGGATAGTGTTGGCCAAACTTGGGCAAATTTCAGAATTGTAAGAGGGTCTGTTCACACCCACACTGCTGCTGCCACTACCCGTTTTTCTGGAGTGAAGAATGTACATTTTCCCTCAGACAACCAGGACGGGATGGGGGGCGGGGGCATTTTCCCTGCTCCCAGGAGCCCAGAAACCACACTTGAGCAGCCTGAATGATTTCTGGTCAGTTCTGCAGCAACCTCTGTGGTGCACATTCGCCCCCTACTGGACAAATAGAACCCTGTCCTTGGAGTCTATTGGGGCACTTGATAAGGGTTTTCTGCCTTTGGTTGCCGCTACATAGAAAAAGAACACGAGGATTGACTTTTAAACAAATCACTTCTTTTTTTTTGTTGTTTGTTTGTTTTTTTGTTTTGTTTTTGGGTTTTGGTACTGGAGCCTGAACCCAGGGGTGCTCAACCAGTAAACCACATTTCCAGCCCTTTTTATTTATTTATTTATTTATTTATTTTTAGACAGTGTTTCACTAAGTTGCTTAGGGCCTGGCTAAGTTGCTGAAGCTGGCTTTGAACTTGTGATCCTCGTGCCTCAGCCTCCCAGGCTGCTGGGATTACAGGTGTGGGCCACTGGGCCTGGCCAGATTTCCTCTTGAGGTAAAGCAACTACAGTGCAGCAAGTAGTATTATAGAAGAATATTTTATCAATCCTTTAAATTTATTTGGAATGGTTGAATAACTTTGCCATTTAGATGTGACCTGATTGTAATGGAAAGAAAAGACTGCTTTTCTCTGTAAACAGTAAGCACATCTTTGTCTCCCTTGTGCTCTTCCAGGAAATGCCAGTGAGTCCGAGGAGGACCGCAGTGCTGGGAGTGTGGAGAGCCAGGCAGTCCCCAGCACACACAGGGTAACCGACTCCAAGTTCCATCCCCTCCACACCAAGATAGATGTCATCAAGAAGGGCCATGCCAAGGACAGCCAACGCTACAAAGTGGACTATGAGTCACAAAGCACAGACACCCAGAATTTCTCCTCTGAGTCCAAGCGGGAGACAGAATATGTGAGAACTATTCCTCTTTAAGGGATGGAGGGAGACCTACCAAGACCCATGAAGCTGCAGTCTTCACTCAAGTCCCAGTGGCCCCAAATGTTTGGGCAGCCCCTCCCCTCATTCCCACCTCGCTCTCACCCATCCCATCTTGGATTCTCAGAGGTTCAGGCTGAACCAGTGCTTATAAAGTATGTGGTATGCCCTGAAGGCCTCTCTGCAGAGAGAGATATTGTCATAAAAATGGTTTTATTTTATTCACTGGGCCCTGTTCTTGGACCCCTGCCAGGTTCTGTGTCATACTCTGGGGATTTAAACAAAAAAGAGACAAGGAGCAGTAATTAGCATTTTCATGAGACTTTCTTCCTAACTTAGGCAAAAGGTACTGAAGGGGCATGCATTATAGGTCCAACCAGGGATGACCATGTGAGTATTATATTTAATGGAAGTTTAAAGCAATAACTATCCCTGTGGTTCTGGTGTTTCCTAATCCACAGGGTCCCTGCCGCAGAGAAATGGAGGACACCCTGAATCACCTGAAATTCCTCAATGTGCTCACTCCCAGGGGTGTCCACATCCCAAACTGTGATAAGAAGGGATTTTATAAGAAAAAGCAGGTGAGTAGGGGCCTCCATATGTTCTTTTTCTCTTCCCTTCTTTGTTGGCTTAAAGGAGCAATTGGTCCTGAGCCAACCCCCAGGCTGTTCTAACCATAGCTCTAATCCTGCACCCTGTGGCACTGGCACTGTGACTTGGGGTCAGTATCCAGAGATGGAACTAAAGGCAACTTTGACTTGTTGCTCCAAGGGAAGGTTGAGCTCAGAGCCTCAAGCCTACTGTCTTTCTACCATCTGTTTGAGCTACTCATCCAGAAGCTACATGGAGGAGCCCTTTATAAACTGTAAAGGAACACATCAACACATTAAGATTACGTCATGGAGTGACCACTGTGATGTATTTCTAACATGACGGCATAAGATCCCATATTGACACCTTCCTGGTGGTGACAAGCTCTGAAGGATAAACAAACCTTAGATGCAATTGAACCAAAATAATTATACTTCTACAATACACCACGGAGAACTTCCGTCTTCTGTAGTTATTGCTCTTGGCTCTTCCTCACAGACATTTTCTACCAGTCACCCATTTAGCAGATTCGTACTGAAAAGGAGCCATATCTAGGCTGGGCTCTGAGAGCCAGGTGGATATCCATCCCCAGGCAGAAGGAGCATACTCATCCCTCTGGCCTTCATGGAGAGGTTTTGCTGCATACACATGCGTAGATTTACATACCGCCACCTACACATGAGTGGCTCTTTGGGAATCATGGCCAAAATTTCTGCTGTACTTTCTCAGCCCAGCAAAGCCACGTTGGAAAAGCCACTTTGGGCCCTAGTTACCGACTTGCCTGGGGTACTCATGTCTCTGTCTTGTCTCTCCTACCCTCAGTGCCGCCCTTCCAAAGGCAGAAAGCGGGGCTTCTGCTGGTGCGTAGACAAGTACGGGCAGCCCCTCCCGGGCTACGACACCAAGGGGAAGGATGACGTGCATTGCTTCAGCATGCAGAGCCAGTAGACTCCGCTGCACCACGTAAGCCCAGGGGCTGGAGAGGCGGTTGGGGGGATTTTTCTGGGAGTGGTTGGGTTGATGAGGATTGCTGAGGGATGGGCATAACCACCACCCCCTAATCAGGCTCACTGACCCAGGAACTGCAGCCAGGCCCAAAGGAGGAAGGTAAGGCAATGGATGCCTCAGGCAGGTGCAAGGAGAAGGAGTCCCCCACCCAACCCAACCAAGAGAGAAAGGCCAGCCCCAGCAGCTCTCAGACACTGCTTCATTTTAAACAGTCTACACACATAATCTTCCATACATGCATAGTGTGAAGGTTTTTCAGAGTGAAGCTTTGTCTTTGGAAGTTTGATGGTTCTTTTCATCAGGGAAGCTATTTTCATCCACAAGAACTTTAATTAAAGACCCTTGTTTCTAAGTTAAAGATGTGCCTAATTTTTTTCTGTAAAATATATTATGAATATTTCTGTTAGTCTGTGGTTAATATAATTTTAAGAAAGCTTATTTAACATGAAATTGAAATTTCAAGCCATCATTTTGAAGACTGCAGTCATATTCAACATTCCTTTTTCTTTTAATAAGTGAGGGAGTTGCTGGGGGAAAAAGAACAAATATATTTTCTTATATCTCCTCAAGACAATTTTAGTAAGCTGTAGAAATTTTTATTTTTGTTAGGTTTCTTCCCTCCCCCTTTGGAATTTGGAAAAAAAATAATTCTAATGTTAGGGTAACCTTTTCAGCTGAGAACAACTTATAGTATTCTTTGCTTTGATAGAAAACATTTAGTTGAGACCCTAGCCCACTGCACCCAGTGCAACACCATTTTATCTGGGGCCTGTGCATGCAGATCCCAGAGCAAGAGTTGTACCCTTTTGTTTTTTCAGATGGTCATACCAACATATTTCTTTTTCTTTTTCTTTTAGTTAATGTGGAGCTCAACTACGCCTTATTTTGCACAAAAGACTGCCGAGGACATGATCAGCAGCTGGCTACAGCCTCAATTTATATTTCTTTTATGGTGAACTGATTTTTTTTTAAAAAACCAAAGTTCAGACAGATTTTTGAAATGCCTGTGGTTCCTTTAAATGGTAAACTTGAACATCTTTCCACTTTCCAGTAGTCAGCGAAAAGCAGTTTGAATTTCTCTTGCTGCCTATAAAATAACTCACACGCTGGTGCACAAGGCTGCAGACTTCTCCCCACCTGGAGTTTTCACCATGTTTGCCGAGGCGGCTGACCCTCCAACTTCGAGACTGTGGAGGCTGTGTTGCTAATGTAGAGAACACACTTCATCCCCACCCTCTGTGAAATGATCACAGGGCTTATCAAGAGTAGGAAAACCCCTAAACCCCAGTTACATGGACATCCTGGCGCTCCCTCTTGAGGCTCACAGCCCTCTGTGGTGCCATCTTTGAATCAAGGGCCCGATCCCTCAACCATGAAGATCATTGTTCGCCATCTGCCAATGACCATATCTGCTTGGGAACTATTGCAGAGAATAAGGTGGAGTCTTACTTAAAAAAAAAAAAAAAAAAAAAAAGAATGACCAAGAATGTTCTAGGGAACTCTGGGAACCTATAAAGGCAAGTATTTCTGACCCTTCTTTGCCAGGCAGCTTCCTGAAGATATGGCCCAGTTGAAGGCCCAGGATGGCCTGTACCGTGGCCTCCACTGCAGGGAGGGCAAGGGACAGTGAGCCTCAGCCTCCGTGTTCAGCAACATCACAAACAATGGCAGGATTCTTTGGATGACTGCAGAAAATAGTGTTTTCTAGTTCAACTCCTCAAAACAAAGTTCATTTTTGAGGATAGGTTTATTTTTATCTCTTACCTTTTTCCTTCTTGGTACAATGTTAAAAAAAAAAAAAAGAATACTGTCTAAACGGGAAAGATGAATGGCTTGTTAGGGAGCCTATCATGGACACTGGGAACACATAGAGAATCGCCTGTGTTTGTTGAACTTGGAGTTCTCATACTTTCTTTATAATTAACACATATATCCAGAGAAGATATGTTCTTAAGAATTGTTAACATTGTATACAACATAGCCCAAATATAATAGGATCTATACTAGATAATCCTAGATAAAATGTTAGAGATACTAGATGATATAACCATGGCCATGACCGAGGAAAAGAGCTCGTGTCCAGAGACTGGGCTGCTCTCCCCAAGGCCAAAATCATGCAGGCCTGGCCAAATTGGGCATGAGGAGACTTTGCCCTGCCCTGCCATGGCCCTTGGGGTGGGAGCACACTGCACAGAGCTGTCCTTGAGAACATAAAGGGGTCTCAAGACATTCTGCCTACCTATTAGCTTTTCTTTATTTTTTTAATTAAGGTTTTGGAAAAAAAAAGTATTTTTGAAAAAGTTTGTCTTGCAATGTATTTATAAATAGTAAATAAAGTTTTTACCATTAAACAAATACCTCCTACTCCTTGTTATTGACTGCCTCCAGATTTTGCATCACCAAAGAAATACCTCTTGAGAAGCTAGAGCATTCTACTCATAATATAAATATAAACATGGTGCCCTGTCTCCATCACTAACAAGAGCCCTGCAAGATGTTGCTGGACTCCATGCAGCGCTGGGCCACATCTGGAAGAATGTCCAGTTCTGGGAGATCATGTTAGTGACTGCTAGACTGTAGGCAAGTTGAACAGGGAAGCAGATGAGGTCTGAATTTCTGGTTCTTGCATGTTGGGATCATGTCCTGTGTTACCTTCAGAGCAGAATCCTCCAGTCATGCAAGACAGGGATAAAAAATTACTCCCCCAGCCAACCCCATGGCCCCTCCCTGTGGCTCTTCTGCCATTGTCTGCTTCAAGAGAGGAAGTAGACAGAGGCAGGTGGGCAGGCCCAGGAAGTGATGGGTGGAGTTCTGGGAATTTCATTCCCCTCTCTGCAGTCTTGGAACAATTTTCTCTTGTCACAGAACAACTTGAAGAAAGATACTGAGCCCTCAACTTTAGGGCATTAACGGACAAACTGTACCTCAAGGATTCATCTGTTTCAAGCCATGCCTGATCTCTTGATAAAACACATAAAATGTCAAAACTCTTCAAAGTCAAGAGTTAGATGTAATGAACAGGAAGTTGGTTCTGGGGTGTGGGGTGTGGCCATAGAGAAAATAAGGATGCAGATTGCCTGGGGTGCTATGCTTGCAAAGTCGCAAGCATGAAGGGAGACAGTACATGAAGGGAGCTCATTGTGGGTGGGAGAGACATGCAGAGACCATGGGGGCTGTGGCTCAGCAGCAGGCTGGGCATCTAGGGATCCAGGACAGGAGCTTGGCAGGCCCTTCAGTGCCTCTGCGAGGTATGGGCCACACAAATATCCTTTTTTTTCTCTCTAAGTACTGGGCATTGAACTCATGCTCTAACATAGAGCTACTTCCCAGCCCTTTTAAATTTTTTTTCCTTGAGACAAGGTCTTGCTACGTTGTCCAGGCTGGCATCAAACTTGTAGTGGATCCTTCTACCTCAGTTTCCCAAATTGCTGAGATTACAGGTTCTTTAGAAATCCACTGGGCATGCCTCCCTGGAAGCCACCAACTCCTGTACCCTTCCTTGTTCTCACTCCTGAACCCCTAGCTTCTGCCACTTTCCATTCTTGCAAAGGTGAGTTCTATGCATCAACTTGACTGGAATGCCCAGGGTGTGTCTGTGACTATCTCCAGATGAGGCAAGTATTTGAATCAGTAGGTCCAGTAAAGCAGGTTATCATCTGATTGGGCATCATCCAATCCGTGGAGGGTGTGAACAAACCAAAGGGCAGAGGAAGAAGGAAATTGCACCTTTTTGCCTGACTACTTGCGAATTTACACCACCTTGGGGCTGGCATAGTGGCTTGGCGGTTACGGTGCTTGCCTGGCATGCGCAAGTACACGAGTTCAAACCCCAGCACCACGTACACAGCAAAGTGTCCGAGGAATGAAAGTCATGTGAAAAACTAAATAAAAATTGCTTCTCTCTTTCTCTCTCTCACTGTCCCCTCTTTCTTTAAAAAAAAAATAGAATTTACACCACCATACCTTTTAATTCTCAGGTCTTTGGGCTCAGACTGAATTCCACAAGTCTTCCCAAGTCTCTAGCATGCAGATGGAAAATGGTAGGACTCCTCAAAAACTCAAAGTGTGTGAGCCAGTTCTTCAAAATCAATATCATTTTAATAATTTATTAGATTGATAGATGGGAGATGACTGATGGATAGATGGATATTGATAGATGATCGATTGTTGGATGATAGATGATTGACATAAATAAATAGTTTTTTGAAGGATGGATAATTGATAGATGATAGAGACCAAAAGAAGATTGATAGATAATAGAGCTGGAGTTGTGGCCCAGTGGTAGAGCACTTACCTAGCATGTGTGTTGTCCTGCTTTCAATACCCAGCACTCAAAAATACACAGATAGACAAATAGGTGATAGATAAATATAGACAGATCAATAGATACATATATACAGATTTACACACATAGATGTAGCCTATTGGCTCTGTTTCTCTGAAGAACTCCAAATTATACAACACCTTTGGTCACATCTTCTGACTAAATATTCTCCTCCTACTTCCAATAAACACAGAGGAATTACACCCACCTGTTTCTCCTCTTGCCCCCTGCTCCTCTGCCTCCCCGCCTCAGCCTCACAGTTAGACCCTGGGAGCTCCTCTGCCCCTCTGCCTTGTCCCTCAGCCACCCTCTGCCCTTTCAGGCTTTAAGGTCATGTGTGCCATCCACCTTGTGCACACACAGGAATGAAAGGCACTCCACCTCCTGAATCAAGGCAATATAGAGGCTGTGTTAACAGCTGCCTGAGCTTCAGTCATCAGATTGACACACCTTTTTTATTTTTATTTTAAGGAGAGGGACAGTGAGAAGGAGAGAAAGAATCAATTTTATTTAGTTTTTCATGTGGCTTTCATTGCACTGATATTTAGTTCTGTACGTAGTGCTGGGGTTCAAACCCACATCCTTCGCATGCCAGGTAAGAGCTGTAACCACTGAGCCATCCATCACTCCAGCCCCTGACACAGCTTTTAATCCCACTGCGGCAAAAAATGAATCCTAATGGCAGCCTCACAGGAAAACATGGGAAAGCACACAGCATTTTAAACAAATGCATTGGTACAAAGGAATATTACAAAACTGAAATGGTTTTGAATACCATGGAAGAGCATGCGAGGCAGGCTAAAATAAAGGCAGAATGCTATTATATCGTGTAAACGAAAAGGAAATACACCATGAGGCTGGAGCAGTGGCTCAGCAGTTATGAGACTTGCTTGACTTGTATGAGAAGGCAGGTTTGAACCCCAGCACCACGTACACACTGAAATGTCGGAGCAACGAGTGCCACATGGAAAACTAAATAAAATTGATCCTCTCTATCACTCTCCCTCTCTCTTTAAAAAAAAAGAAAAAAAGGAAATACACCAAAATGTTAACCCTACTTATGTGAATAGAGATAAATTCCTTATTTTATTTCTACTTCATTACAATTGCAACAATTTCTATAGTGAGCATGATTGTATTTAGTTTTATTTAGAAAACAAGCTACATTTTTAATGCCTCTGTCTTTAGCTTGAATCTGAGCAAAGAGCCTTCATGTCCATCAGCCCCTGGGCATCTTCTTCACAGAGGAGGAATTTCTCAGCTTCCCTCAGCTCTCAGCTCTATGTCCTTCCTTCTTCCCATCCTTCCTTCCTTCCTTTCTTCCATCCTTCTTTCCTTTCATCTGGTACAGCCAAAGGGTCTGTGATGGTGAATCTGAATTGTCAACTTGATTGGATTCAGAGATGCCCAAGGGTCAGAGGCTTCTGCATGTCAATGAGGGGTTTTTTGGAATGATTGGAATGTGGGACAGCAAACTGAGGGGGAAACCCAACGCGTGGCCAGCACATTCCAACAGGTTGGAGGCCTGCATGGAACAAAAATGTGGAAGAATGAGGAAGCCAAAGCAGGTGGAAGCTCAGTTCTTGAGCAATCTCTTGGATCACTGCTGCAATCGCCTGAGGACGTCGGACTCCAGCTCCTCCTTGATTTGCATCACTGGAGGCCCCACCTGCACAGCAGGTGTGAGGTCCAGACCCTTGACTTCATCCTACATGATTGGAAAAATTCACTGTCACACATGGGGCAGATTGCTGGACTATAAATCATGAGTTGAAACACTCAGCTCACTTATTTGTTTAGGGGACTTGGCAGAGGATGGCATCTGTTTTAGCCAACTCTTCACTGCTGCAACTAAAGGACCTGACAAGAATAATTTTTGGAAGAAACGGTTTTAGTTCACGGAAGGCTGGCTCCATTCCCTGGGGCTCAGGGTGAGGCTGAACATCATGGCGCAGGCATGGCTCCAGTAAGCAGAGAGCTCAAGGCATCACATCAGGAAGCAAAGAGAGAGAAACTCCATGCCAGATACAGAATATATACCCCAAAGGCACATGCCTATGGCCCACTTCTCCACCCACACTTTACCAGCGTACAGTTGCCAATTAATCCCTATCAGGAGATTAACTCACTGATTGAGTTAAGGCTTTTATAGCCCAATCATTTTACCTCAGCATTCCCAAATTGTCACATTTGAGCTTTTGGGGGACACTTCACATTCAAACCATAACAACAGCCATGGAATGAGAGGGTTATGAGGGGGGTGGAAATCCCAAGATGGAAAGCCAGAGACTCCAGGAAAGGGTCATGCTGGCAAGGAGGCCTCCATGTGTGGGGCCTGTAAGATAAGTGAAGTGGCCCACCATACCTAGGCAGGCAAAGGAACTCAGAAATGTCAACAATTATTATACCTGTATATGTTCATTTCAAACTGTAGTATGGTGGCATTAAAGAGGAAACTTGAGTTCGGAGTGTGGACGAAGGGGGATAGATCCTGCTCTAGGATCGACCTTAACTTACTATCTCACTATGTCAGTATCCATGTATGCATGAATATGTGACAGTGATTCCCTCCAATATGTAAGACTATGTCAAACTAATAAAAACAATTAAAAAAAAAAAAAACAGAAGTGCACTGGCATCCTGGGAGGTGTCCTGGGAGAAGAAGGACTACAGCTGTCCCTATAGCTAAGGGCATGTCAGATGGGATCATCTGGGACAGACAAGTTGTTAGGAAAGTTGGGATGTAAGAAGACAGGAGCAGTGACCTAGGGGAAGAGACAAGCATTATTTGGAATCCAAATACGCTTTCATTACATATGTGTGCTTAACAATGTATCCAATGCACATTTTCACACGTAGCAACATCCCCACATCTAGCTATGATTACATAATCAACCTTTTAACTTTTCAACTTTCTCTGAAAATTTGCATCAGACAATATGGAATGCAGCAGCAGGAAAACCAAGCAGGTCATAGTTTTAAGGAATTAAAAATCTGAGGGAACGGAAGTAAGGAGAGGATGCATGGGCTGACCATCAGATGATGGTGCTGACAAGGAGGGAAGGTGAGGGAGGAGGAGGTCCAGAGCAAAATCAAAATGCTTCCTTCTCACCTTTACAATGGGAGAAACTTTCACCTTATCTTTAAGTTGAAGGGAAAGGGAGAATGGATAGGAAGAAGCAAAGAACCCTGGGGAGGAAGAGGACTGTCTGAGAGGTAGGAAGGGACCATCATCCTGGATGAAGCAGAGGAGGCCTGACAACGCAGGGAGGTTGGACAGACAGAAAAAACCAGCCATCGCAAAAGTAAGCCATATGAGAGAGTAAGGATAAAAGGGATTTCAGAAACAAAGACGATGCTATATTTCAATTAATGGCCACAAAGAAAGTGATATTTTCACATGGAATGTTTATTCCAAATATGCTTTCATTACATATGTGTGTTCAACAATGTATCCAATGCACATTTTTACATGTAGCAACATCCTCACATCTAGCTATGATTACATAATCAACCTTTCAACTTTTCAACTTTCTCTGAAAATTTACATCAGACACAGATCTGCGGGATGTGACGAGTTAATCATTCTGAAATACAGGGCAACTATTCTCCTTTAAACCATTTGGGAAATCAATCATGTTTGCTTCTGTATCTTTTCAGCAGTAGCACTCTAAGCTTTTTAAAAACAGAAGCATGAGTTTTTGAAGAACTCAAATACAGTATTTACACTGAAGGTGATGAGAAGTGTTTCATGATATATAAATTAATACAGCACAAGATACTGTGTAGAAAAAAATAAACTTACAGTGAATAAATATAAACCAGCTTTATATAGCAAGGAATATGTGGAGTATAAAAAGTAGTTCCTATATATATACATATACACATATATAAAAATGTGTGTGTTCTAGAGTATAAATATACTATATACTTAAATACTTCATGTGAAAGAATATAGCATCTATTTTCAGTTTTTCACATTAAAATACTGGTGGCAGTTGGGGTTCCCTCTGATCTCCAAAGATCCCGGGATCCTCTTCCCACTCCAAGGGTAGACACACCAGCACAACCCGGCCTCTCCGTCCAAGGATGTCTCGCACTGCAAAGACAGGACCAAGGTCAAGAGCAGCAGACAGAGAGCTGACAGAGAAGATGCAGCTCTGGCCAGCCCCTCCCTGAGTTCAGTCAGAGCACACAGAGCCACCTGTCAGCCAATACAGCAAACCCAACACCCTCCTCATTCTCAGCACAAGTGGAGACAATGGCTGAGTAGCAAGCATGACAAGAACTTTGTACATGTGTTAAAGATAGTGTGTGACATCTGTCTGCTCCATGGCCCCAATGCCAGAGGAGCCCACAATTCTGTGTATGAACCACTGTTCCCTGTGTGTTATAAAGCAGGGTCTAGACCTCAGTTGCCCCAACAAAATCCCCAGAATGTGTAGTTCTCTGAATCCTAAACTTCATCAAAGTTAAGTCTTGGTTTGTTTGATCTCATTTATTATTTGGCAAGTCACAAATACGTATTGTGCTTTATTACAGCTTGCTTCCCTTTGTGGGGGAGAGACAGCAACTGATATCCAAAGAGATACTTGTTCTCTTCAGTTGAGTTTGTTCCCTTCCTTTAATATCATAGGCAAGAAACTGACATCCCAAGTGCTAGGAGACCTGTGAACGCCCTCCACCTCCATTGTCTGCTGAGTGGTGGAGCCAGGCTCAGCCCCTGGGCTGCTGGCCCACGGCAGGGTTTCCTCCACTGGCTGTGGAATACTGAGCAACTCATGAGGCTATCTTAGAACTACTTTTTCCTCACATCCACAGAGGTGGATCTTGCTTAATAAAGCCAGCTAGGGTGTATACTTAGAACTGAACATTCATTACCACGGATTTGCAGGGTTGTGGGGCAACAGGAGTTATTCCCATGAGAACAACCATTAGTAAGGCCATCTACCTGTTTGCTGTGATAAAATCCATTCTTGTTGCAGTTTGGCAGATAGAATTTATAAATTTCTTCTCCTGCCTTCTGTTGTGCCTTGGCTAATCTCTCCAGCACTCTGTAGAGTTCCCGTTGGCAGGGCTGCTGAAACAATAATTTGATATTAGGATGAATACAAGAGAAAGTGAATTATCATCTTAGATGATGACTGATTGGGAATTTGGATGGGCCATGAGGACAAGGCAGGAGCAGCCTCAACACTAGCTTCAAATCAAAGGCCCTCTCTGGGATTCCTTTTCCCACCTGTGAGCAAGAGGGTTTTGGTATCTATCTTGAGCTATTAGGACAAAAGATGGGAACATCACTCTCTCCCTCAGTGAATGCTTTCTAAACACCTACACAGAGACATCCCCTGGCAAGAGCCTGGCCAGTCGAAACCCTTCTCTGGAGAATTTGGCAGCAGACACTTTCAGATTTTGAACAACTTTGTTCTATAATCTACAAGGTTATTTCACATAATCCAAATCAAGTGAAGCGTGAGGCATTCAACTGGGCAAGTTGAGATAAGAATTAACCTTCCGCCATTTGTCATCATATTCAGATGAAATTCTGAAGCATCCAGAAAATGGCTCAATAGCTCACATTTGTGGGTGTGCATGATTGTGGAAGTAATTTGCTTTATTTTTCCCTCCCTTAAATTCAGAGTGAACTTAAAATCACTCCAACTTTGGTTCTCTGTCGCCCTCAAGTGGTAGAATTAAAATGTGACGGGAGCTATTGTTTAATAGGTTCAGAATTTTGGTTTGGGAGACTGAAAAAGCTCTAGAGATGCACCTAGGTGAGGAGGTGATGATTGACTCAGAGTCTATATTTAAAACACCTAGAATGATAAATTTTATGGTATGCATATTTTACCATAATTTTTAAAGACTCAAAAAGGTTTGATGGGAGGTGGGAGTAATTAGGCTTAGCTTCAGAATAGTCTCACTGGATGCTCTTTAGAGATTGTCTAGTCTAACACCCCCATTTTAGGGATGAGCTCAGAGACCTGAAATAACCTGTGTAAAAGTATCCAGCATAAAGTGCATCTAACTGCAGGGCCTCACCTTCCATTTTTTGATGTCGGCCATCTCAAGGTTCCTCATGCTCTTGTATGTACTGATGGCATTCCAAAGGATGGGCCGGTCCTCGCTGGAGGAGGCCATCAGGTGGAAACTCTCCAGGAGCTGTTCCTCAGTCATCTCAGCACTCTCGGGGGGCACACTCCCAGGGACCACGGGGGCTTTTGCCTCTGAAAGAGAAGTGCAGCAAACTCATGAGCCTTCTGAAAGCACCTGCCCTTGGCTCCCCAGTCACTTTCTGCCCTCAAAACCAGGCCAGGATGCAAAGACCATCAGGAAAACCCAGACTTGCCGATGGTTTCTGGGAAGATCTCCAATGACCCCATAGCAATCTCTGTCCTATTCTAGAATAATAGTAAGTTATGGGGTATGTTGAGAGCACCTCGTGAATTCAGTTCTAAATGCTGAGGCCAGGAACAACCCTGAAGAAGTCAAGGATTAGGGGCCAATTCCCATCCCTATTAGTGAGGAACCTTGGAACCTCAGCTTTCCCACTCATAAAATGGGAGCTTTAGTTATATCTTATGATCAGGTGGATAGAGTTCAGTTAGAGGTGGGGTCTAGAATGCAGCTCCCCTGACCCAAGCCACTATCCTCTTCTCTTCTGGGGGCCCTGTCTTCCAATATACTAAGTGATTTCTCTGTAATTCATCCTCCCAAAAGAAGGAGCAGTCACTAGACACCTTGCAGATAGACTCCAAGAATGCATGGAAGGAATCACAGAGAACTAGTTCTAAAAATCCCTACCTCCACCTAAAGAAAATCCATCTCCTTTGAGTAATGTTGAGATAGCTCCATTTCTCTTACTCAGAAAGGCAAAGAAAACTGTTCCCTCCTCAGAAGGGTCCAGGACTCCCATACAGATTCCTATCAGTTTATGGAACCTGGAGACTTTTCCAAGACCCACACAGGAAGTGCAACCAGCCCAGATGGGGAGATATGGGGCTGGAGTAGAGGAAGAGGCATTTCCTAAGCTTCCTACTACAAACAAATCACTGCTTAAATTCAGGAAGGAACCTGATTGTCAAGTTGTTAGGGGCAACATACACATCAAACATTGTTTGTCTATGGTGATGAATGGAAATGAAGTTTTTAGCCTAAATTTTCACATTATGTTCTGTAAACATCTGGGAAGCACATGCTGTATCCACAGGACATATGTTACAAAGGACATTCCAACCACCTCCTAGAGAGGCCAGCAGGAGGGATTTCCATCTTACACCTTCCCGGATGAAAGTTCCAGCCACGGGGCGGCCACAGGGAGGCAACTAAAGGGCTAGGCCCCCGGCAACCTCACTGTCTGGGTCAAGAGATCAGTGGGTTAGGGTGCCGGTGTGGGCTCTCCCCCCTACACTCCACTAAGCTGTGCGCCCTTGGGCCGCTCACTTCTTCTCCTGGGGCACTTCCCGCCAAGACCAAGCAATGATAAACCTCCACTGGGTGAATGAAGTTCCTTTCCCTCACTACAGGCTCCAGCTTCAGGCTCTCCCCCTGGTCCCTTTATGTCCCCCTTGCTGTCCGCTTGCGGGCTACAAGCCACTCAAACGTCCCAGGGGAGGGGTTGTAGTACCTTCACCTTCTCCTTCGGCGCTAGATACTGCACTCGCAGCGGGGGTGGCAGTCTCCGGCATGCAGGCGCCCTGACCACGGGTGAGAGCGTGCAGGGGACGAGGCTCGCCGGGCAGCGCTCGGCAGCTGAGTCCCCGGGCACAGCGCGCAGTGGCCACACCACAGGCAGCTCCTAGAGGTAAGGCACACATCGGACAGCAGCCGCAGCCGGCAGGCCGGGAGAGCTCTGGGCACGAGGCGGGCACTGCTGGGCAGAGTGCGAGCCTGTCTGCAGAGCAGGGCGCACAGTGCCAAGGTTGGGCTGCACCGGTAACCGCGCCGACCTGGACAGCCAGCAGGAGCAGGAACGGCCAGGGGCCGGCAGCTGGGACCTCAGGCATAGCAAAGTGAGGGTAGCAGGCAGTGGGCGATGTTCTCTGGGTAGATGGCAGTGGCACAGTGGTCAATGCCCTCTGGAAAGATGGCAGTAGCTCGGTTGGTGTCCGATTCTGGGTGGCAGTAGGCAGTGGACGATGCTCGCTGAGTGCAGCCGGCTCCTTATGAAGAGCGCGGGCCACTCCACTTGGACTGGGGAGTTAATGATTGTCAGCGCAGCGTGCGAGGAGCCCAGTGTTCAAAATAAGTTTGTTTTGATCCTGCACTCTGCGCAAACCGTGGGTGGAAGGAGGGTAAACGGTTCCGGTTTCACACAATGTTTGCCGTGCTGTTACGGGGTTCAGACCTAGAGCTAAAGTCCAGTTCTAACAAGCACGCAGCCAGGTGGGGGATGGCGCTTGTTTTTGTTTAAGGTCATAGATAACCTAGCTGATCAGTGCTCTCCTAACCTAGGGAAAGCCTAAGGATTCATATGGGGTAATCAAGGCCCAGGGTTTGGAAGTTTGAATGGGTTAAACCTAGGTCTCAAAACTCCAGGGGGAAGAGTGGGGGGTGGATTCTTTGTAGTTGAGCCCAGAAGTTCTCCCTTGCTCTAAAGGAAGACTCTTCCCAGCAGTCAGGGAAACCCCTGATTTGTCCCAAGGGTCTGTCAAACACCGCCCCCACCCCCACACACATTTCCTAGCCAATCTCACTTCAGCCGCAAAAGGAGCACCTCCTTAACTTCACCTCCAAAGAAAAGAAAGGCTCGGAGTCTGAGCTCTGGCCATGGAGCCAGGACCCAAAAACCCAAGAGCTGCTCCTGAAATTCTGGCTTTCTTTTTAGGTGAAATTCCTGTTTTAGGGGCATTCTCTGAGAACACAAGAAAAAAAGTCAGGTACTTTTAAAGAAAATCAGAAATGGGCTCAACTCCAGGAGCTGAAGGCTCTCCCTGGCATCTTCCTCCATGGGCCCCCAGGGGAAAACTCTGATCAGGGCAGTATTGAGCCCTGTCTCTGAGCTTCCAGGAGCAGCATTTCCTCTAGGCCTACATTTCCTGACCTGCCTGCCCCCATCTTTGCTGGTCTAGTTACAGACCCAGAGAAGCCCCCAGCTCTGGCCCTGGACACTGTTTCCATTCGCCCTTCCCTTCAGATTCTTTTTTTTTTAAGGAGGGAGAAAGAAAATCAACTTGATTTATTTTTCCATCTGAACTTTGTTTCCTGACACTTAGTTGTGAATGTGTTGGGGTTTGAACCTGGGTCCTCACACATGCTAGGCAAATCACTCCAAATGCTGAGCCATGACTCCAGCCCCTCACTTCAGGTTCTTTATGAGTGGTATTTCAGGTCTAGTGTGTCCCATGGGCAGGGGAGAATCACCTGTCCAGTCCCTTGCTTTACACAGGAGGATACTGAGGCCAGAGGATGAAGGAAATTGCAGGTCAAAGTCAGAGGCTGTCGTGGCACATCTTGGACAAGAACTAACACCCCTGATATACTGTGACACATTCCCGGCTCACCATATCTGAGTCTTAAGGAAATGCTCTCTCTGTGACTTAGCTAAGTGCTCTGGAACAACATAAGCATTGCTGAATCAGTAACTGACATGCTCACATTCAAGGAATCCAGCATTGATGCCCCCAAGTGTAAGGAGAAGTGACAATAGTGACTGATGTGCTTCCTGAATTTGAAGTGCATAGAAAACCCTAGCAGATAAGGAATACAATGTCAAGAACCAGGGAGGCGGGGCCATCGGGGCAGTGTGATGGCTGACAGTCTAACACCTGCCGGCAAAGAAGTCTCTGCAGTTGGGAATTGAGGAATAAGGAGGATTTCAGCAGGTGAGGGAAGATGTCCCAGGTGGGTGTGGAGGAGTTAGCAGCAGAGGAGCATGGCCCCATCACATCCAAGCTTGCAGCATGCTCAGGCAGACTAACAAAGGTGGTGGCTGCATCTAACCCCTTCACTGGAGGCCAGAGGCAGTTGCCTCTGCCTCTACTTCCTGTTCCTGCAGAGATTTGCACAGCCCAAGATCATCAATGAGGTGAGCCAAGTGGAGAAGAGGAAGGATTCTAAAAGGAGAAGTCTTGCTAGCCCCAAGCTATATAGCCCCGGAGTTAGAGACAGATGTGAGATCATTTTGCACTCTGGTATAAAGATACAACAGCCAATCGGTGTCTACTCTGAAGCTGTCCTGCACACAACCTAAATGTCCATTGCCGGGTGCTGGATAAGTAAGTAAATCTTGCATCCTTTCACTGGAAATTATGCAGCTATTAATGGGAAAAAGCAGGTCTATGTTTTCTGATAGAGGAAAAATATCTTCAAGATAAGTATTTTTTCCAAGTTGAGTAAATCTCCAAGCTCAATAACAATGTCAAGGTGCAGAATATGCTATTATTGAGTATATGAAAAAGTAACTGTGATTCTAAATTTATGGAATGTCTTGAGAAGAGCACATAAAAAATTATACAATGCCTATAAAGTCCGGTCTTTTCTACATCCTTTCCAGGTTTGTATGATATACTTACTTTTTCTGTTACGCCACCTAGTTAAGAATAACCAAATTGAAATTAACTTATTGCCTATCCACTTCCCTGTTTCCCTGGCTTCAAAAAGTGCCTCAGTTTTGCTGTGTTCATTTTTGTTCTACCTGGAAAGTCTCAGATTGCAACAGCTCCACAGTCTCCCCAGCAACAATCAAAATGATTGTACTTTGACAACCATGATCATATTTGTCAATTTTTTACAGAGCAGAGTTCAGTTCAGTGTCTAATTAAGGAAAGGACCAATGATTTCAAATTTATTTTAACACTTTTTTTACTTTAAATTAACATTTTAAACTTAAATTTTAATTGTTTTAAATTAATACTTGATGGAAGTCCCTAAAATAATTTCATTTATGGATGAAGAATTTGTGCTCTGAATTTTCTTTTCTCTTTGACTTCCTCAACATGGGATCACCATCCACACTTGAAATGTTTTCTTAGTGAAATACATGAAAGAGAAAATCCATTGGCAAATACTTGGGCCTCAGCTACTGTGTGTCAGGGAGTTTACCTGGGCCTGGTCAGTTCGCCCTGTCATGCACTTAGCTAGCGCCCTTTCCGACCTTCCTCCTTGACGTCTCCCTGGTCCTGCACGTAGTGGAAGTTCCTCTTTCCCTGAAGATCAATTTCCCAAATGTTTCCATTGCTTGCCTCATAGCAACAAACAAACCAAATAGCCACCAAACTTGGCGATAGAACTCTGGTTTTACTCCCAACCCTCTGTCAACACAAAGGGAATCAGACCCTTTCCTCCTGGCCATGTGGACAGTCTGTTCATCTGTCAGTCCTGTGTGGGGTGTGCAGCCCTCCCCTGGATGATCAGAGTCACAACAGTGACTAGGCAACCTGTGACTGGCTCCCATAACCCTAATCCTGGCCCCAAGACACCAAGACTCTGGCTCGTTTTCCAACTTAAATTAACCTTTACCCCCATTCATTAAAAACAACTCAACTTTCCTTCCATGCCTCATGGCTCTGGTCTTGCTGTCCTCTTGCCTTAATTTCCATGGGCCCTTCATCCTTGTTCCTGAAGTCTGTGGTCTCTTATAACCCATCCCCAATGTTTTCTTCCAGGACTCTATCCTGATAAACCCCACCCTCCTGTGGTTCAATATGGCGGAAGGAATCGTCCTTCCTTCCTTCCATCTTCTCCATCATGCATTTTCCAAACTTCTTTCCACATTCTTTGCCTCCCCTACAGTGGCCACATGACACAGAGTGGAGCTCTCCTTTCAGTGGGGTGAGTCTGAAGCTAAATGTGAGGAAACTGGTAACGGGCAGTCCTGAACTAAGCTGCGACCTAAGCTGCTCACAGTCTTGGGGGAGGGTGTCTCTCAAGGGCTATAAACTCATCCTGTGATAATTGTGGTGGTGAAGAAGAGCATCCAACATGTGTGGGCACCTCTGGAAAAGCTGCTGCTATGGCTGGTCTTGAAGCACACGTGGGACTCCACCATCATGACGGTGCCATGGAAGAGAACAGGCATGAGAGCTAGCGAGGGCAGAGAACTGGAAAACGTGTGGTGTTCCGTCAGTAGCCAGAAGTTCTTCGGCCCGAAAGCTGTGAAACACAGAGTACCAACAGGTTGAGAGTGGGAGAACCTTAGAAAGGGGCCCTGACACATCACCAGGGAGGGAGCGGCCCTGGAGACCCTGTATCCCAGCATCCCTTCAGAGCTTCAGCCAGACACCCAGACAGAAGTAAGAGGAACATCTAGACAAAGCACCATCCTCAAAGACCTAGAGGAGGAAATTGATAAACAGAAACTAGAGCATATGCACTGCAGCTTGTGATAAACAGAGAAAGAAAAGAAAAAGGGCCACTGGGAGGAAGACGTGAAGGGATATTTTGGTTGGATGCCTCCATGGTGGACAGAAATTTTAGAATAGTCATAGAATGTTGAATGACCATGGTGTACAGACAAAGGAAACCAGAAAGACTTAGAAGTGCATGTGACATTGCAAGGACTCCATAGAGTTTCCTGTGTGCCCCATGTGCTTCTGTGTGGTCTTTTGGAAGCTGTCAGTGACTCTGAGAGCCCTTTGAACATCCAGAGCTTGAGGGCTGTTCTTAGGCTCAGTTATATCTTTGTGGCTATGGTCCTATCTCCCTTCAATACCTTCTCCATCTTACGCAATTTGCCCTAAATGTCCTTTCCTCCTCACAGCCTTCCATGGATCCCAGGGAGACTTAGGTGGCCACCATGGATTCCCAAAACACGACTCGTTGTGTTATAATCATGCTGACGATCTAAAACAAACTCATCTGTGTGTGTGTGTGTGCGCGCGCGCGCACGCACGTGTGCGCACTTGAGTGTGTGTGTCCCACCTGGCTGGGTAGGCAGGAAAGGCTGCACAGTAGTCCCTCTGCCTACTCCTGCACAGAATGCAAAGGGTACCCCATACACAACTGTGGAACCCACGAACCAACAGTTCCTGGACGCAGGGTTGGGAGTAGCTAGGAATGGGCTGGGGAGCAGGGAATCAGTGTTCTATGAGCACTTAGTGTATACACCTAGTGTCAAGTGGAGACAACAAAGTTGCCAGTAGGTTTCTTCGCCACCAGCTAGGGGGGTAGTCCCTACTTGACCAGAATCAAATCCTTACAGCTCCCACAAACCAAATAGGCATTTGATGCAGGGTAAGGTCACTGCAGGATCATTCTGGGAAGCAGTGTTGGAAGTGTTTTGGGGGCTACATGTGGGAAGATTTGGGTGCCAGTTATGGAATTTGTATCATGTCAACTGGACCAAAAAAAAAAAAAGCACTATGACAGCTATTGGGAGACAGCCACCACCTCCTACCCTGCTGTAAATTCTCTGCTATAGGGAAAAGAAAATCACTATTTGATCAGAAAAGGCAAGAAACAGGTGCTGGAGTGGCGGCTCAGCAGTTACAGCGCTTGCCTGGCATGCGTGAGGACATTGTGTTCGAACTCCAGCACCACATACACAGTAAAGTGTTAGAGCAATGAAGGCCACGTGAAAAATTAAATAAAATTGATTCTCTCTCACTGATCCCGCTCCTTTAAAGGCAAGAAACACAAGGAGGCAGCATACCCACTCTGTACTCCAGGGGCGCCATGTGAACGGACAGCTCATGGCATCTTTGCCAATAATTAAATGGCGCTTAACACCTACCTCTGCCTTTTCTTTGTAGGAATCATAAAAAATCAGTGTTAACTGTTGCATCAACAGAACTCAACTCTGAGAGGTTTATTAGAGCCTGAAGGAGGGGTCACACCAGAGCAGGACTCCATGTTCACCTTGGTCCATGTTCACCTTGAATATCCATGTCTCGCACATCACATAACCTCCCTGGCCTCAGTTCTCTCACCTGTACAGTGAGCAGGGTGGATTTCCTGGCATAACTTAGCACTGAGTGAATGTGATCTATTGTCCTGGGCCCTGCAGTGGGCTCCTGCTGCCATGGGCAGAGGCTGTGGGTCCTTGGATGATGAAAGCCACCCAAGGCCTTCCATCACTCACTCTTCCCAATTGTGCCCTTTGGGTAGTGTGCTGCTTACCCACCAGCAGCCAAAACATTGGGCAATCTGTGCCCTGAAAAACAATACAGAGTCAAGGGCAAAGTCAAACTTTCAAAGGGAAAAACACTGCAATCCAAGGAAACCTCAGAAGGGAAGCTGTTTTTGACCATGGGGAAAAACATAAAAAGATGTTCTGCTCTGTTCCATATCAACACAGGGGGTGATGTAAATCCATGCAAAAGGCCTGGCCTGCTGTCCTTATCTCCTGGTCAGATGAAGGTGCCGCTCTGCAAACTGCAAGAAAGGTTGGGAAAAAATAGCTCACACCTACGCTCTCCACTAACCAAGGTGGAAAAGTCACCTAACTCTTGTCATGTCAACAAGCCCAGATTCTAAACACGAGGAGAATCAAAGAGCTCAGAGGTCCCTGTCAAGAAGACAGGGGTTTCAGTCTCTGTATTAGTGACAAAACCAGGCCACCAGATGAATTTGCAATCAGGTTTAAGAGGGCAGATATTAAGTGCCCAGCACTGGGAAGGTGCACTGAGTCACTCTCTTGTCCTTGCCCTGCTGTAGTGAGGCTGCTGGGCCTGGGCCCCTCCTCCTCACACTGCTCTGTGTAAAGTGGAGGATTAGGCCAACATCAAGCCACCTGGGAACTGGGTAGAAATGCTGATCTTCAGGCCCCACCCCAGGCCATGGAATCTGGGGTGTTTCCAGCAAGCCTCAGGGTGCACTTGATGGAGGAAATTCAGATGCAAAACGATTCTTGCTACAGCTGGGTGGTGGGAGGGGCTGAGGGAAATGTGGAGGAGCTACCTGGGGATCAAGCTCCCTGCTGCTCACCCCAAGAGGATTTCCACATGAAGTCTTTGCTGTACCTTATATAACCAAGAAATTTGATAGAGGAAGCTAACCTGGGGCATACTTGAGCCTCCAGAAGCCATACCGCCCCTCCTATATCACTGGGTACTGTGTTGCTTGATCAAGCACAGACCCATTCAGTGGTGGCAAGGACCAGGACTTGGGTGAGGTGAAACCTATTGTGCCAGCTGGCCTTGTGAACCTACCCTGTGAACTCCACCCTTGGCCTCTTCTACTGCTTGGACTTTGGGTTACTATCAGCCAGAGACCTTAATGTGCCTTAAGACCATCAATCCAATCAAACACTGGGGCTACCCTCACACAACCCACAACAGACTGTTCCAAGGACCAGCAGGCTGCCCCCTCCCCAGGATGGAACTGTGAGTTTCTTCTCCATAGTCCCTAGCCACCTTGCTCTAATTCCTGAACACATCATTGTCAGAGGCACTTAGGGGCTGGTGACCTGCTCTGGTTACTTGGGCAGACAGAACAACCCTGACCCAAAAAGGGTGGAGTCCCAACCTCTGGGTCACAGTGTGCCCATCACCTGGGACACTGTCACCTCCATAGGTGTGTGCATCATGTGGGATGTTGTCGCTCATATTCTTGTGTGTATATCAAGAGACTGAATCATGGAAAATTGTCCCTCTGACAGGTTTACAAAGGTGCTCATCTTATATTTTCTTTTCCTCTTCCTGTTGCAAAATGCTCTCTTTCCCTCCCCCTCATCTGTCACCTCCTCTCCATGTGGCCTATTCTAGCTCCACATCAAGCCCTTTCTGCCCTTCCTGGTGCATCATGCTCTCTGCCAGCCACTGCCTGTTCCCAACGCACCTTGATGACTAATCTGCATATCTGTTATTTCACTTCATGAACATCACGGATGGATTTTGCTGGTCAAACACAGGCTCAAAGGATTATGCAATTCTCCTCAAATGATTGAACCAGTGCACCCTGAACCCAGAGCCCAGTCTCCGGTGGACACCTCTCAGGCCAATGCTCTCAGATCCAGGCCTTCCTACAGGGAGCTGTGGCTGCCTGATGTCCGTGGGTGAAGAGGGTGGACATCCACATCAGAGTGACTGAAGAAGCATGCTGCGGAGATCTTTTCTTTGTAAAGTTGCTTACTGCAAAAAGGCCAAGTGCAGACATTAGCTGAGAGCCAAAGAATCAAAAAGAAGTAATCTCAATTGTAATCCTACAGCCCAATGATGTCAAACACCCTTCTTCCCAATTTCCCTTTCTGTTGTGTTTATTGGGAACCCAGTAGGCTGCACTTGGATAGTTGGACAGTTGTTTGTTTCCAACTTTTCTCCATGAAAAAATTAAGCTACCATTTACTTTTTTATTTCCTTGTGATGTCTTCTCAGGATGAATTTCCTAGCTTAAAAAGTCTCAGATGAGTTGTTTTGTTTTGTATTTTAGAGAGAGAAAGAGAGAGTGACAGAGAGAGGAAAGAGAGAATCAACTTTATTTTTTTCATCTGGCCTGTGTTTCTCTGACACTTGGTTGTGTATAGTGCTGGGGTTTGTGGGTTTGGACCTGCGTCCTTGCACATGCCAGGCAAGCACTGTAACTGCTGAGCTGTAACTGCTGTTCCAGCCTCTCAGAAGAGATTTTTAAGAGTTTAGACTTACAATATAAATTTCTTTCTATACCCACTTACATGCCAACAACAATGCACAAGAACACAATTTCACCCCAACATCACCAGTTTTGTATATACACACTTTCACATTTGCACACTGTGTAATTCTAAAGTAATACTGCTTTACAATATTTTGCATTTATTTGATTATTAATGGAGCTTATAGATTCCCCCCCCACACACACACACATTCACACCCCACATGGTTCTTTATGAAACTATTTACCATTAGCCACTTGTTTATATCCAGGGAAAAGCAGCCTGGAGCATATTGGAAACATGTAATTCTTTGCAGTGGTGTTTGGAGAAAC
Organism: Aplodontia rufa; assembly: GCA_004027875.1. NCBI lineage: Eukaryota > Metazoa > Chordata > Mammalia > Rodentia > Aplodontiidae > Aplodontia > Aplodontia rufa. The sequence goes on along the minus strand of PVKS010010316.1, from coordinate 28,296 downwards.
ATGAGCATTCAATAGAAATGGGGATAAAATGGGAAATGCTGGTAGAGCACAGCAGTTAAAACGGAACCGAATAGAAGACACATCACCAGTTAAGTGTCCCTTTTAGAAATGCTTTAGAATTATTTCAAAGTTTGTATTTTTTCCAGTTTGGGAATATTCACATATACATAAGAGATATCTTAGTGATGGGACACAAGTCCAAACACAAAATTTATGTATATTTCATATACACCTTATATATATCGCCTAAAGATAATGTTGAATATTTTTGGTGTGCCTATGTTTTGCATGTGACTTGTCACTGGAGTTCAAGTATGGAATTTTCCACTGTGGCATTAGGTTGGCACACAAAAGTCTAGGATTTTGCAGCATTTCAGATTTCAGATTTAGGGATTAGGGGTGCTCAACCTATAATAGAAGGTGCTACCAGGTGTTGAGTTTATCCCATGCTGCTGCCTGAGGATTTCCCTCTCTTAAAGAGACCTAGGGAAGAACCCTCATCGCCCAGGGCCTCCACTATTGCAATGACAAGGCCAGGCTCTAAGGCTGGCCCTGGCAAGGCCTCAAGCAGTATTTGTAACCATAATGTAGTTTCAGTGTAGTAATTCAGCAGGATGCATGCCAGCCACTTGGACTTAGATTAATCATGAATTATCTAGAGTCTGCATGTCCTCCAGGTGCGGAAATTGGGATCCTGTGCTGTAGAGCATTTCAGGGATCCACCCTGGCACCTCCCCACCCCTCTGCAACTTCTGTTCTCTGACCTCCCCAGACACCCCAGGATCTGCTCTGCTCAGACTTGCCAACCTCTTTCCCTATATTGGAATCTGGAACCTTACTTCTCTAAAAAAGATCTCTCCTACCTGAGAAGATTCCCAGGTTGAGGGACTAGGGCAGGTTCATCTCTGTAGGACATTATTCTGTGACCACATGGTGCTTGTGACAAATGCTTGCCACATGTATCTGATTCATCCTGGCCTTGGACTGTGAAGGCCTATGACCAACAGGGACTGTGTCTGTAATACATTTGCTGACAAAAATAATTCAGGAACTTGTCTAAGAATATATTGCTTTGTCCTCAGTCACATCAGGTACAGTGCAGAGGGTGGAGCAGCCTTGGACCGACTTACTGGGGGGTTTTGGATGAGCCCTTCCCCTCTGCCACCCTCAGTTTCCCCATCTGGAAAATAAATGAACTGTGCTAAGTAAGTGAGTTTTACTTTTTAAAATTATTACATATTCATTACATCTTCTTTTTAGGAAAATGTGAAACAGAAATAAGTGACATTGAATTTTATTTTTAGATGGGTCTCACTATGTTTCAATCCTCCTGCCTCAGTCTCCCAAGCAGCTGGGACTATAAGTGTGTATCACACACCTGGCTAGTGATGTTGAAATTTACTCATCATGCCTGGAATGATGGTGCAGGTCTGTAATTGGCTGCTTGGGAGACTGAGGCAGGAGTATCAAAAGTTCAGTCTGTGCAACTTAAAACCTGTCTCAAAATAAGTTTTAAAAGTGTTGGGAGCATAGCTCACTGGCAGAACATTTGCCTAGCATGTATAAAGGCCTGGGTTCAATTCCTAGTACTAAAAAATTTACTCATCATCCTGCCTCCTTGGTGAGAATTACATTACTATTTTCATGCAGCTCTTTTGGATATGTCTTGTCTATAGTGTACCTATTTACCAATACATGCATTGTACGTATATGTACCTGCACATGTGTGATTACACACACTTATTACAGCAAAGTGTTCCTTTCCTTAGATTTGCCGCAAGTTTTTCCACCAATGTCCTTGCTATGCACATTGCATTTATTTGAGCACAGAAAAACAATACTCTATGGATATCAGTCAGTAGCAGGAAATACATACACCGCTCCATCTGATTATCTCCTAACACATTTATGTAAGTGGAATTGCCGGTTCATCATGAACACTTTTCTGTGTATTACACATTAATGCCAATTTATACACAAGAAGGGCTGCTCCTGGAGGCCCATGAACAGCAAAAAAAAAAAAAAAAAAAAAAAAGATTTCTCCTTTCTGGCCATCCTCAAAACTTACCCCTGCAACCAGCCACCTAGCTGTGCTGTTCTGTGCCACCATTACAGGTCAGATGGGTCCCACCTTGTCTCTGAAAATCCCCTTCAGTGCTCTCTGTATCCTCAGGAAGACTTCAGTATTAAGGGATATCAGCCTCTTTCCCACCCTATTGTATCCTCAAACTGAACTGTTAAGAGGGTGGGTGGGTGCCACCAGAGCTGAGCTGTGCACCTGTCCTTGGGCCTGGGCACTGATCCTGAGGTTCGCTCTGCAGCAGCTTTTCCTTCCCCCGGGTTCCTGTTTGTGCAGAAGTTTCAGAACTTGGAAAGCCCTCACATAGCACCTCACTTTACACAGAAAGGAGACAGTCCACCAAAATCACACTGCAACGTAGTGGCCAAGTTCACAAAAAAAAAGTATTTTTTAAAAATAATTTAGAGTAGCAAGGGTAAAGAGTACTTTTGTTTTCAAAACCAGACAAACTCCAGCCTCCTCCCCTTTTTAAAATATTTTCTTGATTCTGCTAAATACCACAAAGTGACCCCAAGCAAAGTACCTCAATTTCTGGAATCCTCTTCCTTTCATAAAAATGGACTTGCTAACAATCTTATTCTCAGGGTTGTTGGAAGGTTGAAAATATTTCTAAAAATGAACTAACACAGGTAGTTCCTTCCAGTTGTTACCAGCTTTCTTTAAAAAAAAAAAGGTATTTGGTCTTTACATAAATAATAAAGGTTTTTAAATTGTTTAATATACCATATTGACCTGTTTCATTCCATCAAGTGTTTCTGGGTCCTTGGTTGCTCTCATTTTAGTTCAGTCCCCTGCCCCCAGAAGCTCAAGGAGTGGTACGAGATGACTATTAGTGTAGGAGATCAATGCTCGTACAGATTGGCATAACCTGTTATCATTTTTTCTATGGTCTTTATTGCTACTCTTTAATGCCAAGGCTCCAAAGTGGACCTATGCCAATAAATCACCTGGGAGTCATTAGAAACACTAATGGGACCAGCTCAATCAGGAACTCGGCTGGCTCAGCACTCTGAGCTGTTAACAAGTCTTCCAGGGGATTCGGAGCAGCTTATATTTGAGAATCGCTGGAAGAAAAGAAGTCCTCAGTTGCAGAACATACTCTGAAGTCCTCTCAGCTTGTCTGAACATGGAAACATCCCTGGTCTCAGCTGAGTTAGCTGAGGTGATAATCTCCATTCCTTTATGTTGTGATGGTGCAGGTGAAGAATTTGGCACACAGCGAGCATACCCCCAGGGCTTCTTGTTGGGGAGCACACCATCCCCTAGACTTCTGGAAGAACACCAGCACACGCTCAGGTGCACACGCCAGTAATCAACAGGAAGGAGGCACAGGGTGAGGAGAATCTGCCTGAACCTGCCCATCGTGGCCGTGTGCTCATTAGGCAGATCCAGCACAGGTGGCCTTCTGCACCTGCCTGAGGCCTGAGTGGTGATTCAGCGCCACTGGGCAGGCAGGTATTTCTAGCCAGTGGGGTTCCCAGGGCCTGGCGCTGCAACTCCACAAGAAGGCAGATCCTAGTGAGGAGATGGTGATGGAGCCCCGGACGCAGGTAGGCGGGAGGGACATACAGGCTGCTGAGCAGGTTGGGCCCCGGCAAGCTCCCAGTTGCTATGAAGCTGTAGCAGGTCGAGGCTGAGCTCTGGGTTTGGCAGGGCAGGCGCAGCACTTGCACCCCTGTGGGCTTCAGTGCCCTTGCAGAATTTCCATACCATCAACCCTGGTTGGCTGTGCCCTTCCTAGCCACGCTCCAGCCTGGCTCAGAGACCTCAGGTGTCCCTGGATCTCCTCTCAGACCCATTGCATGATTCACCGGGTCAGTCTGGATCTGAAGTCCTGTACTGAGACTCTTGGACATTCACCGTTTCCCTCTCCTGGCCCATCTGGCAAGGTCTCTCAAATCTGGGTGATAGCAGTCACTTTAGCTCAAGGTCCAGGAGGCCAAGCAGACCAATGGCCTCAGGGCATTCTGTCAGGGCTTCAGAGTTCAGAGAAGACCCCCTGAGCTGTCTGCTCTAGATGCAAAACAAAAAGCTGGTCCAGTAGAATGATCCTACATGAAGTCAAATCCTGTAAGTGCTTACCAAATTGTGCATGCTCTGGGTTAAGACACTTAATTACTCCCCCACACCAACCAGGGGATCCTGTGCTTCCACTTAGTTTCCACATGCCTTGGCTTTTTCATCAGAAAAGTAATTCTTCCCCCTTTTTCATTTATAAGTGGCAATGCACATCTAAGGTTTGAAAAGCTCTAAGGCGTAAAAAGATACACAGCGACTCCGCCTATCTTCTACGCCACTCCTCACCACAACTAAACGTTAATTTCAGTTGTTTCTAGAATTTATTTACAGTATTATTTTTCCTGAGTTTGCCCAAGCCTATTCAAAACATAGAAATCTTATCTGGATATAAAAAGCATTTGCTGAGCTAGAGTGGTGGCTTGGCGATTACAGCACTTGCCCGGCATGCGCAAATACACGGGTTCAAACCCCAGCACCCACGCGCACAGTTAAGTGTCAGAGCAACGACAGCCATGGGAAAGACTCAATGAAAATTGATTCATTCTCTCTCACTCACTCTCTCACTCTCTCTCTCTCACTCACTCTCTCACTCACTCTCTCACTCACTCTCTCACTCACTCACTCTCTCACTCACTCACTCTCTCACTCACTCTCACACTCACTCTCACACTCACTCTCTCTCACTCTCTCACACTCTCTCACTCTCTCTCACTCTCTCTCACTCTCACCCTCACTGTCCTCTCTTTTAAAAAAAGCATTTGCATATTTTTATAGATACTAGTATTCCCTTAAATAGTTAATAATTTCACAGGTCCACCATGAAGAGTTGGGTTCTTTTCAACCTTCTACAAAATGATGCCATAAACCACCTTGTATGTACATGATTTTGCATGCATATCCTTCTGTAGAATAAATTCCTAGGAGTGTTGCTGGTCAAATGGAACAAGCACTTTTATGTCTGATTGTTACCAATTACTTCCCACAGAGGATCCAATAATTTCCTCACTGCTATGTTTAAAATTTTCATACTTCTGGATTTTTGTCAGACTAACAGATGGAAGCAAATAGTACTTCACTTTCGTTTTAATCTGCATTTTATTACTAAGAATGAGGTTGAGTGTGTGTGTGTGCTGGAAAGGCTCATTTCCATGAGCTGCTCAAAAACTGTGTATTTGTCCATTAGGCAGCTGGGTTTTTCCTACTTACAGGCAGATTTGCCCTTTGTTTATCTTGTATAGGAATTGTGATTTGTCTTTTATCTTTTCATTAGCGCATCATTTTTTTTGCAGAAGTTTTAAAAAATTTATATATGTTGGGATCTGACCTTCACTCCATTTCATCAGCTGCCCTGGAGTGATCATATTACGACCACAGAATGTTTGTAACTTTTGTCTGTACTCAGAATCTGCATAACCCCTGGAAACTCCCTTAGAAGGATTATTGGTTCCTTGGCTGTCTCCCTTCCCTATAAAAACCCATGTGCCTTGGTAATAAATGGATTCTGAGTTGCCATCCACTGCGTGTGGTTGACTCGTTTCCCCGGCCGAGAGGGAAGGGACCCCAGCTAGGAGGGTCCAGGGTTTGGCCGCCAGCACTCATCCTCCTGATTCCGCCCCCGGGGGGTGGGCAATCCAGCTGGTTCAGATCGCCCCGCCCACCCTCAGGGACGCCTGAGGTAGCGACTTATATATAGTTCATTTTTTTGTGGATTCTGTGCTGTGAGTCATAGAAAAGCCTTACTTAGGACAAGATGACAGAATAATCCATCTATTTCCTTCAGATACTTTAAAACATTTTTGCATTAATCCATTTGGAATTTATCTTAGTGAATTATGTGCTTTAAGAACACAACTTTGTTTCATATTTCAAAGGTTTTTTCCTCATAATTTGTGAATTTAAGAATATAATCTTCAATCCCTTACCATTTGTTTTAGTTCCACTCATGAGCTAGGGACTTGGCTTTACTATTATTTTTTTCCAAATGGCAAACCAGCCAGAAGACCATGTGATGAAAGACAAAAACTCCTTCCCTGTTCATCTGAGATGCTTCTTTTTGCATATGTTGCCTTCATATGTAAGTTTGGAACATCTGTTCTGGAGGATACAGGTTTATAAAACAATACTAAATTATTTTATCTGTAAGCTTTAAACATATTACAGTATTAGAAAACATCAAATTATCAACATTTAGAGTCTTAGTTCACCATTAAAAATACCTAGTTAATACCTCCTGTAAGAAAATATACTCTTACCTTGCAATTTCTGTTTGATAAAAAATCCCAACCCTTTCTCTTCACCCCAATTTCTTTACTCTGATAACTTGGTCTCTGAAATAGGAGGTTTTAAAGTCTCCTTTACATGTATTGATGCTCTTCCAGGTCAGGAAATAATCTTCAACTTGGTATCAATCATTTCACCCCAATTCAATCATTTCTTTTTTCTGCCTTGATCTGGCATGGGCTAAAAACCAAGTGACTTAGTTTACTACTTCATTTCTGTTCCTATTTTGCCTAGTATTTTGCTCTATGGATATTCAGGATCTTCTTGTTGGTACAAATATTTCTTAAGAGCTATGTATTTTAGCTATTTTTATTACACTGTGGTTTTGGCTTTTAATGTATTTTGCCATGAGTTCAACCTTTCCAATGTAAATATTTAAGCCTGCATTTTTTTCATTTGTACTTCTCCATTATTTTTTGCCCATTATATACTCTTAAATATATCTTATTTTAGGCAATGCATAGTTGGGTCTTGCCTTCTAATCCAATCCGAGGATCCTTTTAATAGATAATTTTACTCCATTTGCCTTTATTTACATGACATACCTTTAGCCTTTAGTTCTTTTAGTTTACTAAACAAGACATATAGACTATTAAGTATATGAAAAGATGTTCAACTTCATTACTTCTTATAGAAATGCATATTAGATCCACCAAGCAAATGAGATACTGCTCATGCAAATGAAATATACTACTCACCTATTACAAAACTAAAAGTAAAAAATAAACAAAATTAAAAACTTAAAGACCATTAAAAAATGCTGATGAGAAAGTAGAGCAGCTAGAACTCCATATTGTTGCTGGTGGGGTTGAAGAATGGGACATCCTAATTGAAAAACCGTGCAGTGGGTTCTGATGCTGATTCATGCCTAAGGCATGAAAATCTGTCCTTCAAGTTGCTTGGAGTTGATGCTAAAGAAAACTGTACAGAACTTACCGCAAGGGTACATAGCAGAAGATCTGTCCATGGTCATGATGGACTCAACCTCAAGTGGGGACAGCAGTCCCTGACTTTCTGGCTAAGCATCATGGCTCTTGGTGTGTGAAGCTGGGTCTCTGCATGTTCCCATGGGAAAAGCACACATGAGCTTTAATCTCACCAACTCCAGTTCACCCCTCATTGCTGTCACGTCTTTGTTTCAGGCCGTTCAGCCATCAGTTTTTAACTTGTCACTTACTGGATGATCATCATCCTTAGCTCATAAGATGCTGTTAGAAATCAACGAAAACAGATTTTCAGGGGGCTGGAGCAGTGGCTCAGAGGTTAGAGTGCTTGCCTGATATGTGCAAGGATCTGGGTTCAAACACCAGCACCATATATACAACTACTAAGTGTCGGAGAAAAGAAGGCCAGATGAAAAATAAATAAATAAAATTCCCACACACTCCACGAGTAAATGTTTTCAGGAAAAGCCCTCCTTAAATTTCTAGAACTTTTTCCTCATTCTGAGGTCTTTTTGGGAAATTGAACACATAACTGTGTTCTTATACAATCTCATTATACTACATCCAGCTTTCCTGTTGTACATATTTTGTTCCAGAGTCAGTGGATATGGAAATTCATCAGTAATTGGGAAGACTATTCAACAATGTGAAACTTGGTTCCTGTGGGGGGCTGTATTGTCCCCCGGGAGCCGATCAGGAGGAGGGTGAGTGCCGACGGCTGGAACCCGGGTCCCCCCTCGTCCCCCCTCGTCCGGGGACCCCTTCCCTCCCAGCCGGGGAAGCGAGGCAACCACACGCAGCTGATGGCAGCTCAGAATCCGTTTATTACTAAGGCACACGGGTTTTTATATATGGAGGAGGGGAGACAGCCGAGGAATCAATAATCCTTCTAAGGGAGTTGCCAGGGGTTATGCAGATTTTGAGTACAGACAAACAACTAGGTAGCAGCACTTTCCAACCCACTCTAACTCTTTGCATAACAAAGCAGGGCCTAGCAGCCCTTCCTGAAGGAACTTATGGAAATAGTAACAAGATCTCCCTAGGCAAAGTTTTTGGGTTCAGTTACCAGTGGTCCAAAAATATTAACTGGAAAATTCAATAAGTAGACAATTTATAAGTTCTAAATTGCTTGCATTCTGAGCATTATGAGGACATCTCACTCCATCCTGCCTGGGCATGAATCATCTTTTTGTACAATATATCCATGTGGTTTACCTATCTTGGTCATAGGTCAACTGTCATGATTTTGCAGTGCTTGTGTTCAAGTAACACTTTTTATTTCATAATGGCCCCAACATGTAAGAGCAGTGATGCTGGTAATTTGGATGTGCAAAAGAGAAGTCGTGAAGTGCTTTAACTGAAAAGATGAAAGTTAAGTATATAGGTGAAAGTTCAGGTATGCATATATAGAGGAAAAAAACATAGAATTTTTGGGATCAGTTCTTTGATTTCTGGCATCCACTAGGGTTCTTAGATAAATCCCCATGGATAAGAGGAGACTATACAAATGTTTGTTTCAAGCCCCTGTTTCAAGCCCGCAATTTGTTATGCAGCAAATGATAAACTCCTATATATTCCCACCACTTCAGACTAATTTTCCTAATCATCCTGATGTTTCAAGTTAATATACTTGTCTATTTTAATTTTGTTCTAGTAGAAGTTCCCTATTACTTCAACATTGTTAACAAGCCTTCCAGTTGTGCTCCCCACAATATTTACTATTAGGTAATCCACTCTGTGCAAAAATATGGGCAAGAATTCAGTAAAGTGGGAATGTGTTTTCACTTTCTATAACAGTTATCATTCTGAGCAGAAGGTGGGCATGAGCAGATGGATTGGAAATGGAGTCCTCAAACTTTGGCCTTGACTGGAAGGGCCCTGTTTTCAGGGAAGCTCATGCATGCTCTTGAGTTTCTGTTGTGTACGTTCTGAGTTCTTTTGATTGCTGATTCTGTCCAGGCCATGGAAATGCAGTGGCTAATCACAAAGTATTAGCAGGCATCAGGAAATGTCTAAATCACTCCTTAAAAAAAAACTATTTTGTTTTCTTATAGAAACCTTCCAGTACCACCTCTACCCTTTGTGATAATGGCTTCCTTTACAGTTGGGGTATGCCATAGCCTACAGTGGACATTGTAACTGGAAACTGTTACTCTCATTATCAAAAAATATCTGCAGGAAATTGTTCAATCAGTGGAGTAAAACAAAAATAGGAAATCTGGTATTACTTTGTAAGTTTCCTCAATGGGTGGTAAATGGGGTAAATGTGCTGTGGCGCTCTTAGCATGAATGAATGTGTCTAAGACATAGCCATGATGACAAACACAACAGATTGCTTAGCTGCCATCGGGTTCATATGACATGAACAGTATTCATGGGACACTATGGAGAAATGAGCATGTTTCCCTTGGGATCAGTTCCAGGCCCCCACAGATGCTAAAATCCACAGATACTCAAGTCCCTGATATGAAATGGTGTAGTGTTTGAGAGGACCTACGGAGATTCCATACACATACTTTAAATCTTCTCTAGACTACTTATAATACTGAATATAATGCAAAGGCTATAGAAATGGATGTTATACTGCATGGACCAAAAAATTGCCCACATTCAATTTTTTCTGGAATATCTGGAATATTTTCAACCTGTGATTGGCTGGATTTGCCTGTGTAGAACTTGCTAATATAGAAGCTAATAGTAACTTGTCATTAACTGAAAAATAAAAGCAGTGGAAACAGGAGCATGAATAACTTAACCTAGACTTTATCTTGGAGGAAAACTTTACTAAGATGACTGTGTAGTCAGTCATGGAGCTTGGGTTGGGATACTAACTGATGGTCCAAATACTTTCTACCGTAAGCCACCAGCCAGAGCTGCCCGACTAACTCTCTTCACCTGTTCATGTGTGAAAAGCTGCAGCATTCGTGAACAATTTTGTCTTTTTATGTTAGTTTACATTTTAAAATTATTTCATTGGCGATGTTTTTTCTTTCTTGGGGAGGGGGTTTTCCTGAATGTCCTCAATTTTCCTATCCTACCTTAAAAACCCCTCTGCCCACTGCTACTGTGTTGAAAGTGATCAGTAAAAACCATGTGAAGAAGTATGTGTCCCATCTTGTGCCAGGTTTCTGATTCCAGACACAGGTATTGCCCCTCGGTGCTGTACTCTCCCCTCTGTGGGGTGACTTTAGGGTCTATCTCATAGGGTTCTCCTGCCCAGATGAGAATGAGCCTGGGGTGGGGTTTGGTGCCCATTGCCCATTTCAAGGCTTGCTATGACTGTCTAGGACTCAGATCTGGTTTTTTTGGTTTTTTTTTTGTTTTGTTTTTTTACTTTATAGGCTACTGCACTGAGCTCCTCTAAGGAAAAGAACTCCCCTCTAGTGGCAAAGAGGCCACCCTGGAAGAAGCCCACCAAACATAGTACCCCTGAGCAGACAGCCCTGGGCTGGAGTCCGAGGCCCCGAAGAGGGACTTCCCACCTCCTAGGGTCCCCAGTGCCTGCTCACTCCTCCCAGGACCTTGTGTCCCACCTGGAAGGGGTCAGCCCTATAGCCACCTTCAGAAAGAGGAAGCTTTCTACTATCCGGGCCTCTGAGGGTACCAGCGAGCAGCTGGGGTCCTATTTGGACTACTCCGTCCCTGGGAAAGACCCACCTGTGCCAGACTTATTGACCAAACAGCAGCAGAAAGCAGAGGTGCAGAGAGCAAAGAGCTGGTCGGGAAATTCTGGACTGCCTGGGATTCCAAACACAGCCAGGAGGAAAAGACAAGACCGGAAAGAGCGGGAGGCAGTGGTAGGTCTCAACCTGCCCCTTTCTCATCACCCCCTCCTCCTACCCCCAGTCCCACACAGCTCCAAGTCCCTGTTGACAATTAAGAAAGCATGTGCTGCCAAGCTGTGGTGCACTGGCAGTCACCTTCTGTGACTTCATGCTCCCTTGACCACAGGCATGAAGGGTCGGCAACCCACTCTGCACAGCAGGTGCCTGAGGTCATCAGCCTTTCTAACACCTAATGCTGTCCTGTCCTGAGATGGCCCTCTGCTCACAGGGGATCTCATGAACAGTGTGGCCTATAAGACTGGATTTCCAGCGTGTTTCTTCCCTCCTGATTCCTGCTGTGGCTCTGGCTGCTCCCTATCCTTGGTCTTTAACTTACAGGGGTTCCAGATACCAACACTCTTCAATTTTTAGGGTGCAAAAGATATTGGTGGCAGAAGCAGTCCTGTTAGTCATTGACCTCTTCCAGTGGAAACTGCTGCCCTATGCTGAGTCTCAGTTCCTTCCTACTCTGAGTTGTTATTAGCAGGAAGCTGTCACCTCTCCTGGGGGCAGGCCTAGTTTCCTAGGACTTGGCTGAAGTGGCCCTGACTCCTTACCCAGCATTAAGATAGAGATATTCCACACTCACACAGCAAGGTCTAAGCCCCCAAGGTAGGAGAGTAAACAGAGGATAAGCCACCCAAGACCCACATTTCTTTCTGAGGTAGTTCTCTCTCTCTGCTGATCAGAGGGGCTTCCCTCCTTAAACCATTAGGATCAGGTGACAACAGGAGAACGGCATCTATCAGACCCTTTCTACCACTTTCCTGGCACAACAGGGGCCATGCTGCCCCTAAATATGCATAGGAAATTGGCTCAATTTGGAGCACAGGGAACGGGAACCATGTAGGGCCACCTGGTTCAGGTGTCTGATCTAGGCAAATGTTTATCTCCAGGACTGGTGATTATTTCTTTTCCTAAGTGCATTTTGTAGTGTGCATGCTTCTCTAGGAAAAATGGATTCTTACAAGATGACACCTGTCTTCAAAACAGATGCAGCGAGTAAGGCAATGGGAAATCCACCAGCTTCAGGAAATTGAGGGGGCCGTCCAGCATGAACTCTTCATCCAAGTCATGGGAGCACTTGACACTGGGATGGAAAAGGCAGATGCTCCAGAGTCTGCCTCCTTGGCCTGACATGGTCATCTACTACAAGAGTTGTTCTCCAGCTGGCCAGGTCCCTAAGGCCCTTCACAGGAACCTGGAAGCAGATGTTACTCAGACTACAAAGGTGGGGTCAGAGATGCCAGATGAGTGGAGGTTAGGGGACAGAGCTGGCAGTTTTAGGAGGCTGAGGTTCTGCATGTTGTATAACGTGAAAAAGACAGTTGACCTGATTAAGCCCTATGTCCTCCACTGCCTGGCTCTGACTTTCAGGACATCTCTCTGCTTGTCTGCCCATGGTTTCCTTATCTGAAAAAAAAATGACAAAAACCCATCTCAGAGTAATGTAAGGAGCATAAGGTGAGTGTGTGTGTGTGTGAGGGTGATCACATTGACCAGCTCCCTCTGCCCTTGGAAAGTGTTGGGTATCAGGATCCTGGGACTACTACTCTGGGCTGATTCCTTCAGACCCTCAGAAATGTGAGACCAGAAGGGTGGCTGGGTGCATTATACAGAAAGATTCCCCCAGGGGTCTTGAGCAACCTGGCAGGGACAGACACGAAGCATGAGGGTTGGGACTTAAGGGAAATAAATGAGCTGCATGAATTTTGTAGGGTGCCTCATTGGAACTGTTCCCAAGTTGGTTTTCTCCGACTTTTCCAAGTGGGAGGGGGATGAACTATCATCTGTGCAGGGGAAAAGATTCTGAAATGCTTGGCACTAGACTGAGTGCAAGTGCAGGTGCAGCTAAAGTTCTGAGCTTGACCTTGGAGCTCAGCCAGGCCTATGGCAGGGAGGATAGAAGATGCAGAAGCTCACCTTTCTAGGTAGGGTTAGCATTGGCTCAGACACAGTGCAAGGCTTTTTTAATGGGTTCTCTAGGTATAAAAGAAACTGGAAAAGGGGGTGGAATCTAGGATTTTTGGCCTCAGTTCCCTCAGGAAAGAATGGAGCCAATTCCCTGTGCATCTTCAGGAACGGTATGATTAAAGTCAGAAGTAGGTCCCCAACCATGTGGTCATGGTGTTTTCATCTGAATACCGATAGTGACAGATGGGTTTTCCTTTTCTATCTGTGGAAGTGCCCATAGTCCCTCCCTGGAAAGCACCCATCACCCTCCTTCCCTCTCAGGCCCAGGTGTGCCACAGGATGAAATAGATCCTGGGATCTCATGATGTTTCAGTTAAAGACCAGGAAGTGTGGGAGCTTAGGCCATCTACCCACTGCCAGGGCTGCATGGCTGGCCAGGGCTGAGACCCCAGACCCGGTCTCTATCACACCAGCCCTCAGGTGGACCGTGAACATGAGGGATCAGTAGGAGCCCAGTCCTTCCTGCTGGGCCTGGAATGCCATCTTGAGAAAGGCAAGAGGAATTTAGCCTCTTGTGGTTGCCTGGTATAGCCTCCTACCCTCCCATGCCGTACCTTCCATATAGCACCAAGGCCCACCCAAGTAATGGACACATCACCCTCATACCATATTGGAAAGAAAAGGAGATAAAGCAGGCAACCAAGGAGCTTCAGTTTAACAGATCAGTATCAAATTTCTAAGTACCTCTCAGGAGCACCTCTTCACGTGGTCATGTATAGCCACTTAGATACAGAGCTAGATTTTTATTCTTGTAACTTGCATCGCATACTTTACCTAAGAATGTTTGCTTTTTTTCTTGCTAAAAACAAAAGTATGCTTACATTTCCAGCCCACTCCATCCTACCTCCTGTTCATTCTCTTTGTGTGTTGGCAGGTGGGCTGAAACTTCTCAGGCATATGGATAAAAGGTTGGTGCTATAGTGGAATAAAAAAGGAAAAACTCTAATTGAAATGTCAGACTGGATTTGAAATAAGATGTGATTGATTGTAAGGGCTTGTAATGTCCAGTATGTTTGGTTTGAGAGATGAGTAAAAATGTTTCACTCTGCCATGTGTGGGTGGAAAGTAATTCAGGTTAAGAATTGGTTCTCCCTGGAAGAACCCACATTTCTTTAGAGGATTCCAACAGACAGTGGGATGGTGAGATTCCTCACAAGAGTGATTATATGCAAGCTAACAGCTACAGTTGGAACAGAACAGTAACTTCAAATTTCATTTCATGTTCTCTCTAAGTGAAGAAAAATTTTTGTTATGTTGTATATTTAAACATTTGCAAGTTTTCTGAATAAGTTCCTCCTCAGCATGCTGCCCATGCAAATTGTTTATTTTTTCCTGATTGTTAGGCAATACAATTATCAGATTTATAAACATGAGAAAATTATTATTACTTTTTGAGGTATAAAGCAGAAAAACTGTTTCGAACTGTATAGCATATGGATATATCAATAATTCCTTCCAAACTTTATGAAAAATAAACTTCATAAGAACTACTTTCAATCTTTGATGCAAATTGGTTCGGACAGGTAGTCAAGAGAATTTGTATTTTTCTCTTGTTTTTCAAAGAATGTAACTCATATTCATTATAATGAGCCCTGCGAAAAGGTTTGGGGAAATGTGTCCTTAAAAGATTTGGGGGCAACTCCTATCGGGTCCCCTCTTGCCCCTCCAACAGTTCTGTTTCTATTCTTTACACTTGAATAAATCCTATTCCTTTCATTCTTGGGTGGGGGGGGGTAAGATTTGGAATTGCAGGCACTCAAGAGAAAGGTTTTTGAGACAGATGATTCCCTGGGTGTTTATCTTGTATCTTCTAGGGATTGCCAGTTTGAGTCTATGCGTTTACACAGAGGCATTCTAGTTAAAGTGATTAAAAAGCAGTTCTCTGGTATATTTCACAAATAAAATAGTGCATATGTCCTGTTCACAGGAAGATGCTTATGGCAAGCTGGCTAAGGAAGGAGCCAATACTGCCACCCAAGTATCTGGACACACAGAAGGCCTCTCTGACATTTCTGTGTCCTCAGAGGCAAGTTGGCTGTGCAAAAATAGAACAGAAGACAGGCAGTTCCCAGACTAAGGCATGTAGGAAACGAGTGCCACCAGCTCTGGTTAGACAAAGCAAGATCCCTAAATCAATGATCGAATGATAAACTCATCAACAAGGCTCCTAGGGGACACCACCAAGGATGTTCCCCCACAGATAAGCAATGGATATAACCTGGACCATTATTTGGTATGAAAATGGTTTCCTTAACTCTTGCATTTTGCAGGATATACAAGTGTTAAACCTATAAGGAAAGGAAATGCATTCTTTTCCCTGGATTTTCCCTCAATTTAAAATGTTCTTGAATTCTAAGAAGCTACTCCTTCTACTGTTTACTGAAATCATACTTCTTTCCCTTAAATTGAATATATTTACACACCAAGCCTAATCCCCCACCCCCTTCTTGGAGTATGGTTCAGAGAGCTGACTGGTAGGCACTGCCCTATTCCATTACATGACCTGCCTAGTGTATGTTCACATTGCCTCACTAAGAGACATTTAGTTTGTGTATTTGTTTTCTACTGGACATCAGCTTCTGTTTAATATATTGGTCTCTACTGAATTTTAATTTTCTGTGGTTTCATAACATTATAAACTTAGTGCCTCACAACAACATCCCTTTATTATTTTGCTGTTCTGGAAGCTCATTTGGGGCTTTGCCTGGGATCTCTTGGGGTGAGGTCAAGGGAGCTTCTTCCCTGGGGGATCTGGGCAATGATCTACCTCCAGGCTCATTCAGGTTGGCAGAATCTGGTTCCTGAGGTTTTAGGACTAGGACTCTGCTCCCTTGATGGTTGGCATTGGGGTGCTGTTCTGCTCTTGGCTCCTAAAGGGCCCCTCACATTCCTAGTGATATGGCTGCCTCAGTCTTCACGCCATCAATGACTGGGCAAAACCTTGTCCTCTGAATCCCTCTGGCTGCTTCTGTCACCAGAGAGAGGGCTCCTGAGAGGTACATTATGGCAGATAACATGCCCCACACAATCAGGAGTGACATCTCATCCTCTCACAGGCTCTAATTAGGGGCATGGAACCCTGGGTGGAGCATCTTCAGAATTTCATTTACCATCGTCTGTTTCTAATTTTCCATTATAAAAGTGATAACTTTGGTATAAAAAATTGCATTCAAATCCATTAATTTGCATAGAATCCTAGGGATCATTTATTAAAGGATATTAATACTTTGTTTCCTGTGGAATTCTGCTACATGAAGGACAATTCCTATGACAAGTGAACAAGTATGATCTTACTGTGCTTTGCCGGTGCTAAAATCTTTTGAAAACCTGCCTTTCAATGATCATTTTTGTTTGCACATCTTTATCGATGTCCATGGGTTTTCTGACTATGTTTCTGGGCGGGTGGTTGTGTTCTCCATCAGAAGAATCAGAAAGGCAGAACTAGGTCAGGAACAAAGCTCTTTATTCTTGTGCTTGAACACAAGGGACACAACATGAGGTGTCAGAAATCCAGGCTGGCTCACGCAAAGGACAAAACTGTACAGCTTTATGGCATCTACAGAGTAGGCAGGGGCAGTTACTCCGGGTTCTTTTACTAATTATTCTACCCAAGCATTTGTCCCTCACCACCTGGAATCTGCCCTTCATCATCTGGGATGATGATGATCATCTGGGATTATTTTTAGAACAGGGCAGACTCTTGTCCTGTGTCAGTAGGTTTGATTTCCAGTGACCTCATCTTGTCTGGCCCTGGCTTCTTGGTATCTCTGATGACTACATAGTCTCAGAAGGGTACACTGACTTCTCAACTTCTTCTGATGTATTATCTTCATTTCAAAACCGTAAAGGCTGGTCCACGTTTTAGTTCCTGTTATAGTCTGGATGTGAGGCATACCCTAGAAGCTCATATGTGAGACAATGCAAGAAGGTTTAGAGGTGAGGGTTATGCGAGCCTTAACCCTGTTAGTTTATCCCCATCGGAGGGTTAGTTCACTAAGTGGCAACTGTAGGCAGGTAGGGTGTGGCTGGAGGAGGTGGGTCATTGGGTGTGGGCCTTTGGGGTATATATTTTGTCCTTGTTGAGCAGAGTTCTCTCTGCTCACTGGTGCCATGTTCCCAGCTGCTTTCCTCAGCCACACACTTCTGCTGTTGATGTTCAGCCTCATCTCAGGTCCCAAGGAATAAACTGGCTGTCTATAGACTAAGACCCCTGAAATGACTTGAAAATAAACTTTTCCTCCTTAAAATTGTTCTTGTCAAGACTTTTGGTCACAACAGCAGAAAAGCTAAAACAGTCCCTAACTTTCTGGTATGTTAACTCTGTAAAATTGAGAGCTACCTTGGCTATCAGTTATTTCTTTCTCTGATAATTCTTTATCTGCCCTTTGATGTTTAAAAATCCATTGGGATATTCTTTCCATATAATTTTTGAAATCTCTTCAAAAGGAGTTTTTTTAATTGAAAAGCCTTATTTTTAATTAAAAGAAAAACTATGCATCATACATGTGATGGTTAATTTCATCTGTCAGCCTGGCTGGGCTGTGGTTCTAAGTAATCTGGTCAAACCTCAGTGTGGATGTTGCTTGAAAGCAGTTTTTAGATGTGACTGACGTTTGTAATTAGACTCTGAGTAAAGCAGATGCCTTTTCACCAATTGGGTGGGCCTCATCCATTCAGTTGAAGGTTTTGAAGAGTGATGACTGAAATCCTTCCAGCTGGTGACATTCCAAATCAAGCTGTGTGCCCTCAGCAGCTCCCCAGTCTCCACCCTGCAGACCTCAGACTTGCCAGCACCACAATGATGTGAACCAGTTCCTTAAAATACATTCTGCCTGTTTCAATGTCGCCCACCAACACACACAACAGGGTACATCCCCATACCACACCCCTCTTGTTCTTGTCTCTCTGGAGAACCTTAACACAAAGGAAAAACAACTCCGCAGACAGATTTCTTCATGACAACAATGGAAGCAGTCTGTCACCATTCCAGTTAAACTTGGGATGATATTTTCCATCTTTTGAAAGAAAACCTATCAACTGATAACTCTGTACTCTTTTAACAAGGAACATGAAATAATTGATGGGTGGAAGCAAAATGAATTTACTGAGTCCTGAGGTAAAAGAATGACTGAAAAAGATAGGAACAGTTGTTGTATCCTCTGAAATGCAAGAAGGGTTTATGAAAAAGAAAGTGGAGAATTGATATTAAATTTGAAGTATTATCTGAATACATATCTTAATTGTGAGATGCAAAAAAAGAAAAAACCCAGATAAGAGCAGCGTGTAAGTAAGATTGGACTGCTGGTGAAAGTTAATGTTTAGTCCGAGAGGGTTATCATGGTTTGGATATGGTGTCCTCCCCATACCTCTTATATTAGTAAAAAGATAAAATGATTAAATTATGAGTCTTTAATCAGCAGATTCATCCATTTGAGGGACTGATAATTTGGTTACTGGTAGTAACTGTAGGCAGGTGGGATGTGGTTGGAGGAAGTATGTCACTGTGAGTGTACCTTGCAGATTATATATTTTGTCCCCACCTCCTTGCACTCTTTCTGCTTCCTGGTGTCATGAGCTGAGCAGTTTTCCTCTGCCATACCCTCTGCCCTGATGTTCTTCCTCATCTTAGGCCCAGAGCAAGAGTTGGCCAACCATAGACTGAGACCTCTGAAACTGTGAGCCCAAAATAAAGTTTTCCTTCTCCACACTGTCCTTATCAGGTATTTTGGTCACAGAAGTGAAAAGCTGGTTAACACAGGGGTCACAGAATACTTAATATTTTACATATGAAATTTCCTCTTGAATGTATGTGAAACAGCTAGGAGTGTCTTAAAATATCCATGTAACCGTTTTTCAATAAAATGGTCACAATTTAGTCAAGCAATTTTTCCTTTATTTTTGTTAAATAAGACTCCAGAAAGTATAGTGCAAACACTCAGTAGAAAAGTTGCAATTAAGAAATGTACATTCACATTTAACATTTCAGTCCATTCACTTTTTTTAAAATAAAAATAGGACAAATTATTCAATTACTTGTCTCAATTTAACAATCTTGAAAAAGACTGGAAGGTGCTCTACAGTGTTCAGTTGACATAAAAATAGACCCGTATTGATTATACAAATCTATCATGAAGTTACCCAGTGAGATTGAGTTATTGATTTTGAATATAACCATTATATTCTCATGTCTACAGAAGCATCCTCAGTGAGTTTATTCTGTGGGAGAAAAGGATCCCTTGCCAGTACCACTCTTTATCCTACTGAGGGATGTAACCCTCTCTACCCAAACATAGGTCATAGGATCTTACACACTTTATCTCAGCTAGTAAGAAAATCCAGAGGTGGGCTTTGGGCTTACCTTAAATCAGAATGAAATGACTGCTGAGACAGTCATACTAATGACATTTCCAGTTGTGCAAGTTGGAGTGCAATCAATATAAATGAGAGGATGGTAGAAAGGGGAGTTCAGGTTGAAAGGAGACGGTGCATACTAAGTGCTCAGCTACGCAAAGCTCAGGTTCCACGGGACTCGCCCTGGCTTACCAGGATGCTCTGCGCCTAGCAGGCAGATGACTCAGGTACAAGCCTGAGCACATACTGCATGATTTCAAATTCAAACTAAGTTCCACATAATTAGAAATTTCACAGCATGCAATTCCAGAGTGCAAATGGCTTGCATATACGCGGTTTTAACAGGGATGAAGGCAACACAGAGGGCCCCTTCCACACCGGGCATGTGTGCTCCTGGTGGTCAGTTGGATCCACAGTCCCGGTGTATGCAAGAGGTGCTGTGAGCATCCTTGGGATCCCCACAATGTGGGAATGGTCCCCTGAGACTTGTGCTTCATGTGCCCGGGGCCCAGGGTTGAGTGGTGGTTGCTGGTGGGAGGCAAGAAACAAGTTCTGGCTGCTGTCAAGCCAACTTCTCATGCACCTGTATGCGGACTCCCACGGCACACTGAGCCAGCTGTTCCTGCACAGATGTCCCTCAACAATTAAGTCCAAGAGATTTCATTGATTTAGCCTAGGCAGTTAGTCTAGGATGTCATCTATGTTTTAAACATCAATTCTCAATAAGTGGCTGAAAGCAGTTTTGGAAACCAACCCTCTCAGAATCTGCACTGCTTGGTACCAGTAGGAACCAACACCCAGGAGATGGCCAGGACCCCGTACTTGAGTGGTTGCCAAACCTCTCACCATCCACTGTAATCCCATATTTGCCTTATGAATACTCCTGGGGAAATCTGTTCTTTGCATATCCTCTAATCCCAGGGAAGGCCCCTTGACCTCCGACACTGCACCAATAGCAAGCAACAACTCTGAATGGCTCCACAGCAGAGGAAGATGAGCAGAAACAGCAAAGACAACCAAAGCCTTCCCAGTGCTCGTGAAAATCCTCACCAGCAACTGGAGCCTGGGTATAAGTGCATACTGGGTATAAGTGGAGAAATGATGTACAGTTTAGGGGTGCATGGGTGGGAGCTGTAATTCCTGATTTGATGTCAGAGAAACCTTCCAGAAAAACCAACTGTCCTCCTGTTTAAGGAGATTCTGTATCATTTTAGACATGACAGGTTGTATTCCAAAAGAGTTTTAGAGGATAAATTACAATATGCCAAAGTAGGAGGGTTTTTTTTGTTTTGTTTTCAATTCTAGCAGTTTATTTCCTTGCCAGGGATCAGTAACATTAAAGAAGGAATATGGCTTAGCCAAGAGAAACTGCAATGATAAGCCTAGAATTTCAGAGCCAATGGGACTTGGACACATGCTTGTAGGATGGGTTCAGGGTAAGCCTTGCCCATGGCGGGGCAGCCTAGGTAGGGTCCCCTCCACCATAGTGAGCACAGTCGTGTGGACAAGATGGTGTTCTCTATCCAGTGCAGATTTTATTGTTAGTAAGCCCTAAATGTAATAAACAGGGTCCTAAATGTAATAAACAGGGCCATGTGGCATGCTGAAGTCCCTAACTTGTGTGCCTCAGATTCTCCATGGACAGCAAGATTATCATCATTCCGCAGGCAGAAGGTCCCCATAGACTGTCAGACTTGGGAACTAGTAGTGAATGTGTTAATTTGTGGTCATACCAAATGGCCTCCTGCAGACCGGTTTTAATGAGTCAGGGAGGTTGCCCTTCCCCTGTGGCTGAGCGTACAACATGGTGAATCTAGTGACCTGTTGCAAGAAGCTCAAAAATTTCACAAAAGTTAAAGAAATCTGATCTAAAATGACCATTGCCTGTGAAGATGGAGAACTTGGGGTCAGGCCAGATGGTGACTACTGTGGTTGGCTTTCTGATGGTTAAGATTTTTCTTTTTCCCAGCTAGTGGTGACCCACAACCCAACAAGGCCAAACTGTATGTGCATATCCTTGTGGGAAGACTTGGCCTCCAAGTCAGCTCTACAGTTAGGCAGGAGGAATCAGTGGTACTCAAGGTTTGGCCCCCACTTGGCTCACCATTAGGAATTCCTGCTGCACATTCACCCTGAAGTCTCTCCACAGACCTCCAAACACCAAACAAAAGTAACCAACCAAAAGAAATAGGAGCACTTTAGTGCCTCAATATATCTGGACCTTAGTCCTGATGTTGTAGGGAATTTTTATTTTTGAGACAGGAGCTATGTTGCCCAGTATGGCCTTGAACTTGTGATTCTCCAACCTCAGCCTCACAAGTAGCTGGGATTATAGATGTACCCATCTCACAGAGGCTCAGGGACCATATGGTTATCCCTTAAGGGTCTGGGATGCCCCTTCCCCCCTCCCGCTGATGAATGTTTTCTGAGGAAATCAAGTGGGAATTCTAGATGGTGGTCGTCTAGCTATATTCAATTTTAATTTTATTCCTTATATGCACACATCTTAATCCTGGGAATCAATAATTGATTTTAATTTTGCTTATGCTATATAACACACTCATGTGCACAGGGGCATGTATGACTAAGCAGCATGACCTCTAGAGGAATCATCATTTTTTCTAAGATAGTTCCAAAAAGGAACAGAGCAGATAACATTTTGAAGTAAATTTTAAAATACACATGTCTCAGTCATTATATGATAGGTATGTTGCTGAGGATATCAATCCCCAGAATGGAGCATCTGAAGTTGGACCTGTGGTGTTTATGGAGCAGATCATGGAGGTGACAAATCTTTTCCTATTCCTAGACCTTCACTGGCCTCTTACTGGCCTTCACTAAGGGTGTGAGCATACAAGAGGACAAGGCAGGAAATCGCCAGATACTTTCCAAAGTGTCCCCCTTAGTTCCTTGAGGTGAGGCATCTGCTACAGAGCTCTAATACCCTGCCTGCCCCTGTGTGGGGTTGTGGTCACAGAGTACCTGACCCTGTGTGAGGGAGCATCCACAGGGCCTGCACAGCAGTGTCACTGTCCATCTTCCCAGCATCACAGAGTCCACAGCTTCCAGGCAGGGGCTCTACACAGCTTTCCTCTGCCAACAGCAGGGACCAATCACCCAAGTCCACGTGTGGAAAATCACATCTTGGAGATTATTCTTTCTGAGCTCCACACATTAAGCCTCCCAGAATCTCCTTGGTTCTGTTCTCACCTTGCCCTCCAGGATGGGGAATAGGTTCAGGCCCTCTGCCCCTCCTGCCTTTACCCAGGAAGGCTCCAAGCTCCAACTCCTCAGCGTCTGGCTCAGTCCAGCTGGAAATGGACTCAGGTTGACTTAACTGGCCCAGTGAGGGAATGAGACAGTAGGAGACTGAAGCAACTCCATGGCTCAGGCCTTCACATTGAACTTGGAGGAAGGCAGAGAAAACTCTCATTCAAGGTAACAACTCACATATCCAAACATCTTGTGGCACAGGAATCATTTTGTGCTGTTTGAATTAACCTCACCATACCCAGGCCAGCTGGGTGTGGCTTTCTGATCCTGCCTGCTGAGCTCTGGGTCCCACAACATCCCCCAACAGGACCCTGAATCTGACTTAAGTCAAGCCCCAGGCAGCTCTTCCAACTCTCAGCTGTAGAGCTATGGATGCAAACACAAACCTGAAGACGCCGTATGAAAAAACAATCCCACTCCTATCTACAATTCCACGGTCAAACCTGGAGCTCCAAATGAAAACGAGGAACTATTGGCTCGGTTGAAATTTAAAGCAAACTGGAGCTAGGGCAGCAGGATGTCCCAGGGCCCAGAGAAAAAGCTGCACCATGCAATGTCCAGGCTGCCAAAGCATGGCCTGGCCACAGTTTGCTCTTTATTTATTTTACTAAACCAAATATTTTGAAAACCAATCACTCTAAGAAGGTCATTGTGTTTGTGTATGTGTGTATATGTGTGTGTGTGTATGTGCATATTTTTAAAATTTTAATTAAAAAACCATGTTTCTAGGGAGTTATTTTATATAGTCATCAAATCTGCAGGTTTTCAGTATTTAAAGTATTTCTAGCTCTTCTGGGACACCCTCTTGTACTATTAAGGTGTACAATAAATATAAAAGTTCTCTTTCTTTTCCTGTGACTGTAATGTGCACAGTTAAGGGTGCACACTTGCCTTATAAACCATGCCTGCTGGACAGAGGCCTTGCACTGGTTGTGAACAAGATCCCTACGATTTGGGGAATCCCAGAATCCACCCTACTAGAGCAGTGACAGGTGCACGTGCCCAGGTAAAAACCCTCCACACACCCTTGATTTCACCCATCCAAACCACTTCCTTCTAAGGCGGCCCATTAAAGCAAGTAGTCTACAGGATCTTTCCAGGTTGCTATTAGGACTTTTCTTCCTGTGAAATGCAAATACAACCCAGAGTTGCTGAAGCTTGGCCCAGCAACCTGAATCCTCCATATCAGCCTTTCCTGCTGCACCCTAGGGTTCACCAAGGGAAGACAGACATCCTGCCCTGAGGGCTAATCCCTCACCAGTAGGGCCCAGAGCAAGGTGAGGAGGACACCCTTCCACACAACATTATTTCTTAAATATGGTGTACCATAGGTAAGCCTTAAAATGTTATTCTTTAATGTTCTATGACAAACCCTGCAGTTTACCACCCTCCGTCATGTGAGATCAGCATTGACATTAAAGAAATCAGAAGAGTTTGGTTAGCGGTGTGGGGATCTGGATCAGATGCTGGCTTGATCTGCTCACCTGCCTGGGGCACTGAGCTCAACCCTAGGAATTGAGATGCCAGAGCTGGGTCCTCAGGAGGGGCTTTGGGAATGGCAGTCCTCCACAGCAAACGTGTATGCATGGCTTATCTGAATTACCAATTTGCTCAGGCCAGACTCGTCTCTCTACAGTATAGAATTACAATTATTGCTTCTATGACAGAAGGGGTCCGGAAGCCCTGGAGGCTTTAGAGTCTGAGAAACACGGGCTGGCAACTGGGTTGCTGGGTGTAAGGAGTGGACCTGCCCGGGTTGGCACGGCCCGTGGAAGCATTTGGAAGCATTCTGGGGCTGTGTTCTAACTCTACAGTGTCAGGCACGGGAGGCATGCGAGGGTCCAGAAGGGAACACACAGGGTCATTTCCCAAGGGCCACGGCATCACCGTGCAGGGGATGATGTGGGTGCCGGGCTTTTCCTCATTTTTGGTACAAGTGAACAGGCAGCACCTGTAATTGGTGCACTATTTACAGAGCATCTTAAAATAATAAATAGAATCCTACCTGAATGGCTCTAACATTTGTACATGAATATTGTACAACATTAAAAATAAATAAGGCAATATAATACAGTTCTATCACAAATAAAAAGAAGTTGATTTTCACCAAACCCCAAGGAACATTATGGCTAAATGTGTTCCTGACCTCACAGGAAGTAGACAGGGTTTGGATTGCTGATGATGGAGATGTCTGCCCCTGAAGTAGATGACTCTGCCAAGGCTGCCACGTGGTCCACTTCAGAACAGTCCTATGATCAGAGAAGGTAGGTCCCTTGCAGTGGCTTCCTCTTACTCCAGTCATACATTGAGGGCTTTGCACATGTACCTATCCAATTTCATGGCTTTGCACATGCATGTGTGACCATGAAACACCATGGACTTCAATTAGGGCCTGGCAAGTCTGGTTGACTCCACTCAGAGTCACACAAGCCAAGTCCAGGTGTCCCCAAGCTGTGATCCTGCCTGATGGCTCAGGGTGAATCTGCTCATTCAGGCTGTTGCCAAATTCTTCTGTGGTTGAGGGAGCAACATCCTTTCTTCTTTACTGGCTGGGATTGTCCTCAAGTTCAATCACCAGTGTTATCTTGTGGCACCTTATCTTTTAAGTCAGCAATGGGGCCTGTTGCAGTCATACCCTGAATCTCTCCTGGCCCTCCTTCCTGCCCATGCCCCCAGTGCAAGTGTGCAGGCCCTGTGCTGCAGCCAGCCCACGTACACAGTCTAGGACCTTTCTAATCATCAGGCTCCTAACCTTGATTCATCTGCAAAGTCCCTTTTACTATGTAACAGAACACACCCATAGGCCCAGGCAGGGTGTGAGCATCTTTGAAAGCCACTCCTTTGTCCCCACAACCCTATTCCAAGCTATGTGGACCTGTGGGTCTAGGGACAGCACCACAGTCATATAGGAGGAGGGAGGCAGCCACATAAACGACAGAGCCCAAGACCAGACTTGCTTTGCCACACAATGTATTCATTCACTCTGTGTGCTTCTAAGCTGGCTGCCTCAAATCTGGTTAGGACAAATGAGAAAATCCCAGTGGAAAAGGAGATGATAAGGATGACCCATTTGACTCAGATGGGAAAGCATGGGAGCAGAAATAAGACAGGGCCAAAGAGAAGTGGGTGGCAGGTGCCCTATAGGTTCTCAGCCCTGTGGCTGGCTCAGTAGACCCTGGAGTTGTCCCATAAACATGATCTCTGGTGACAGGGAGAGATCCCTGAGAGTATCTCCTCTGCACCTCAGCTTCGCAGAACCAGCCTCCACCTGCACATAGTGATGTCAAAACACAGGTACTCATGAGTCAGAAATGACCACATAGGGACTAACCACCTAGTCTCTACTCCTGATGTCTGCAGAGAGGCCCTGGGTGTCAGCCTGGCCTTGGCCCATGAGCTTCTCATCCCACCCAGGGGAAGATGCCAGGAAGATAGCAATACAGGGAAGGCCTGCTCAGAGTCCCCTGTAGGAGATACTGGAAGTCATCTGTCCCCTGCACCATCACAAAGCCACAAATGGTCCTCCCAGTTCCAATTGGCCACCCACAGCTCAAGGCTCATGTGCACAAGGACCTAAAGTAATCTATCCTGCCCACCTCTGTCTTAAGTCCTGCCTCAGCTGTGCCCCATAGGAACAGGTGGCCAGTTCGCCCTAAGCATCATCACAGTAGCTGATGCACAAAGCTCCAACTATGGCCAAGGCTACTGCTGCCCCTACACAGCCACACAACTGAGCCAAGCCTAAGCCAAGGGACACCATCCTCCCATCCTGACAAAGATCCATACAAAGCTAGCCATACGCAGGTCTGCACTCCAGAGAGAGAAATGTGAACTTTTCTCTGCTCCTATTTTGAAAAGATGCGATCCCCAGAAAGTGAGGAGAGACCTTTGGAAGCAGGACAGAAAGAAAGAAACACCTCACAGCCATGAGCAGGACAGGGTTCAGGCCACCTGTTCCACATAAACCTTTCTGCCATCTTTCTGAGCTATAGGTCACCTACTGAGGCACTGGCCCCAAACCTCTCTCCCTCCCCCAACACCCTATTTCATGCTGCCTCCTTCCCTGTGACAAGGTCAGAGGTCTGCAGGAGCGGGCTTTCCAGTTATTTCTGTCCATTCCATTCCTATCTACCTACTGGTTCTCCTGGACCCATACCCGCCACATTCTCCATCATCATTTCTTTGCAACCATGAAGTCCCACATATCAACAGGATCACCTTCAGCTGCTCTCCTTGCACACTGAGCAGGGGCACCGGGACTCAGGACCGCAAACTCTGCTAACCCTAACACCACCCACCCCCTCCAGAAGGGCTAGTTCTCAGGGAAACTGTCTTCCATCAAGGAAACTGGCTTGTGGGTGTGATGGTCACTTGTTTTCAACAAAACTGAGCCTTGATTCTTATAACATACAGGATCCAAGACATCATGGGAAAAGGCAAGATGTGATGCTCACTCCTCTTCTCCTTTAAATACACAGCAATGTACAGTCAGAGGAACACCCAGCTGTTGCAGGAGGAACAAGCAGCTGGTGCTGGCCAACGATGGAGTGGGGCTGTGGGGCCCCCTGAAGGTTCCAGAAGGCCTACCTCTGGCTTCTGGCAAAAACCTGCTCTTCAGAAAAGCCAGCAGTCTCCACTCTCCATGCAATGACAGGCAGCTTCTTAATTCTTTGCTAAGTGTCCTGTTCAAGACCCGACCAACTCTGTACTGTGTTCATGGTGAATGGCTCCGACCTCATGGTCTTGCCCAATGGGGCTGACTTCCCAACATAGTTCTTGGAGCTGCTGCCCGGGGCTGGGGGTGTTCACATGTCAGAACTCATCATAGCCAGGTTACCATGGTGCCAACATGGATTGCTCCGTCACTCTGCCAGCCAGACCTCCACAACTCTTGCTGTGTCCCTGGCAGATATACTGAAGATTCCAACACTGATGGTGACACTGGCCAGACCTGGGTAGCTCCACTGGGAAGAGACAGGGCTCTCTATATCCCAAAGGCGGTGACTTAGGCACATCTCCTGTTGACTTTCAGGCCACACCTGGAAAATGCTCTTTCTCCAGCCTGGCCACTGGCTTCCTGTTCTGCTCATCTGGCTGGTTCTGACTGGAGCCACAGTGGCCTGTGTCACCCTGGAGCATTCTCGCCCTGCATGCAACTCCAGTGGCTAACGTGGGCTCTGCTAAGCTTCCTTCCCAGCTGCTGAAGATGGCAGGTACTGGCCTGTGGGAACTGGAGGGAGCCCAGCCCTGACTGGTGGGCCTGCTGCGGGACACAGTGGGGGCCGTCTGGCCTGGACTCCGGCTCTCCCATAACACATCTTGCGCTCCAAGTGAAGAGACCTGTGGGAGCCGTTCCCATCAGTCCTTCCTTCTAGGAAGTATGTCAGCATCTCCCCTTTGCCCTTGACACTGACTTTTCCTCGGCATACAAAGTGGTAGGCACACCTTCTCAGCAGCCGGTGCACCTCCTCAGTTACCTGTCATGGGGAGAAGCCAGGTTACTCTCAATCATAAACAATGAGGGGGAGTCCCACAACAAACCATTCCATTC